>MJUU01015867.1:38716-64752 GCA_002080025.1 Modiolus philippinarum | reverse complement strand
TGTAATAAATCTTCCAGAGACACACCTAGTTTTTCCGCTATTTCCTCGAATCTTCGAATTAGTTCCTTATAGTAATGTTGTTCTAAGTTCTTTGCGTAAAGAATAATTTTGTCGTAATACAATAAGGGTTTAAATAAAAGGTGCATTAGCAAATTCGTTTTGCCCGACCCGGACGGGCCCACGGCGAGTAAGCGGAAGTAATCACTCGGCATATTTTTTACTCCTTGTATTGTTTTAAAATTATTCGTATTAGACTTTTCTGAAAAATATACGGGAATCATTGTCATTTTTTATATCCCGAATATTTATTAGATGAAAAATTATGAGTGTATTTCAGGTAGGAGGGTGCATAACCGTTATGGCAAGTAATAATGTTTGACTTTTATAATAAAAAATCAGTTAAAAAAATGCTTGCATATGATTTGACCAATCTAAAAAAAATAAAAACAAAGGTGTATGGTTTTTACGAAATACTTGATATTCAAGGGGAAATCGTATATTTATATTATCCTTTTAGCAATATATTCGTTATAGAGAGAGTAACTGGTGACGACCTGTCAGACTTACTAGAAATATATAGGAATCAAAAGTGTAGAACCAGAGATACACGTCAGTGTTATGTATAACCCGTGTTATGCTTAAACCGCAAGCAACGTAAAAAAAGTGAGTGAACCAAGAATCTAGCCCGTTTTACCCGTCTCAACTGTAGTGAATAACAAATCTTACATGTTTGTTTATTCTCGTTAGTCCCGTAGATAGTAGTTGATATGAGAAAAAGCCGTAGGTTTTTAAAAACATGCTTTCAAAAACCTACGGCTTTTTCCCATATCAACTACTTACCATGTGTTATCCTTCATGTAATCTTTATCTTTATATTCTGCGTATGCACTTAAATTTTTAGTAAGTTAATCGATGAGTGTTCAAGTCTATACCAGTACATAAATATATGTATTATGATATCAATATACAATGGAAATCTGCCAAGTTCAGAGATAACAGCAAGATTGGTACTCTTTTTTGATACCCCTAAAATGTATTTACAAAACTTCATATTTATTTTTTCATGTTCCCAATCTTTAAAGATATCAAAAAGATTTAACTTTTGTCTCTTTTGGGTAACATTTATTATACCCCAATTTTCACAATTATATAAAATAATGGGTTTAATAGTATGATCAAAGATATGTAATAAATTTTTAACTGACGGTGATGAAGACTTTAAATCTCTGTACAGTTTGAAGCTTGCTTTAAGCCCCTTTTCAGACAGATTTTTCCTTGCTTCGTTAAAATTACCAGTATTACTCAGAATTACTTCTAAGTATTTGTAAAACTTGACACATTCAATAGTACTGTCACCAACTGTAAAATTTTCATTCAAAACTCTGCCATTTCTATTAAAAATAATAACTTTAGTTTTCTTTGTATTAACTTGAAGACACCATTCGTGGCAATAACTATGCAAAATATCCAACTTTTTTTGCAGTCCCTCTTTTGAGTCAGAGATTAAGACAAGGTCATCAGCATATAACAAACATGGTATTTTTGCATTATCTAAAGTTAGAAAGTCAGATTTCTTTACCAATAAACTGGGTAATTCATTAATAAAAAAATTAAATAAGTTAGGGCTCAAGACATCTTCTTGGCGGACACCAACCTCCGATGTGAACATCCCATTCAGTTTTGGATTTATTTTGATACACAGTTTGTCAGATTCATACATACTTTTTAATATTCTATAAAAATAACCATTAATGTTACAATTCAGTAATTTAAACATAATACCAATATGTATAACAGTATCATACGCCTTTCGAAAGTCCACAAAGCAGGCATATACCTTTTTACTACCTAATTTCAGATACTTATCAATTACACACTTTAATACAAAAATATGATCCGAAGTGCGTGATCCCTTTCTGAAACAAATTTGTGTTTCATGTATAACTTTATTTCGCACTAGAAAATTTTCAAATCTGTTATTTAGAATGATATTAAAGAGTTTGCTAATACTATTATTTATAGAATACCTCGGTAATTTTCTGGTTGCTTGGGGTCACCAGACTTAAATATTGGACAGACATAACTTTCTGACCACTTTATAGGATAGTGGCCTGATCTGAAAACAGTATTAACGAGTTTTATAAGACATGGATTTAAATAAGACTGTGATGATTTTAGCATTTCATTAGTAATATTATCTTAGCCTGGACTTTTGCCATTTTTCAGTTTTGAGAAAGCCTTTTGAAGTTCTGATGATGATATATCACAGTTCAGGTCAGGAAAATTACTTGGAATTATTTCAAGTTTCTTTACTTTTTCTGCAATATTTTGTATTTTGTCTTTTATACTATAAGGGATTGAAGATAATTTTACTTAAACCATGTCCCTGCATCTATATTGCTCTCTGGTTCGTTTGTCTGTTCTTCACGTAAAGAATTTACCAAAGACCAGTATTCTTTTGGATTTTCTGATTGTAAATTGTCAAGTCTGTCTAATATAGACTGTTTAAAATCTTTCTTTTTCTTTTTTCTCAATTTAGAATACTGTTTATTGAATTTTAAGAATGAACCACGCACAATCGGATCTCTAGGATATAAAGACATAAGTTTACCCTTTTCATCAAGTGTCTTTTTCATCAATCCAAGCTCTTGGTCAAACCATTTTTTATTGTTTTTTAAATGATTTTTTTTTCTTTTTCTTTTTTAAAGATATACTACACACTTTATCTATGATTGAATGTAAATTGTGTGTTGCTTTGTTTATACTGTTTAAATCTGAGCCTATTTCATTATCAATAAAATTCCTTATTTCCTTCTGTACTACCGGTAATTGAAAGGACTGTTGAAAATGAAGTATGCTCTCAGGATTCCAGATATAACGGGAAGGGAGCTCTTTTAATGTATTAAAGTTGTGCTCTCTTTCAAAATTAGCCATTAGTTTTAATGATAATTTACTATGACAGTCTGATAAACTACCTCGAAAGTTATTAATATTCATATAAAGGACCTGTTGGAGTAATGAATCAGACACCAAAAAATAGTCAACAACACTGGATCCATTTGGTTTGTAACATGTGTATTTTCCTGTACTATCCCCTTGACATCTACCATTCAGTATACGTAATCTGTTACATTTATTACATTTACACATTTCTAATAAGTCCTTACCTCTTGAATCTAAAACATTATCTTGGCTAACTCTCCTCTCCATTACATAATCACAATCATAGGTATCATTATAAATTGGAATGTGGGTGTTTGTATCATATAAAATATAGTCAGGTTCACAACCAGTCCTGGCGTTCAAATCACCAGTCATCAAAATATCACCTTTTCTACCATATTTTTCGATTATATCTTTTTTCTATTACTTCTAGTAAGTTAACTGAACTTTTAGGAGAAAAGTAAATTAAACATAAATATAAATCATTTTTGAAATTAAAGAACTCTTGACACAATTTGATCCACTGATATTCTGAATTCCCATCGTTCATGAATTTTACTCCCCTTTTTATCTCTGAATTTATAAGTATACCAAGGCATCCAAAATATCTGTTATTTTTTTTATTTTTTTCTACAAAACTGATGGAATGTAAAGTTTTGCACGGAAATATAATGTTCATATCCTAAGTGAGTTTCTGTTAATAGAACCAGATCATAGTTTTTAATCTGGGAAATGAAATCGGGATCTGTTGATTTATTTTAGTGCTCTGATATTAAGCCACCCACATTCCAGGTACATATTTTCAAACATGTTCTCATATTGTGTTTAACCATGAGTATTCTGATACTATATACTATATATCAATCTAACAAAATCAAAACTCAGCCCAGACCTCTTATTTGTACGAGAATAGACAAAAAAAAATAAAAATAATAATGATAATAAAATATTAACCTTTATATGATATAATAATCACTAAATCAGTTATATGATCTCAGTTCTAGAAATAAACACAAGTACATGAGATAACTAAGGAAATCTGCGACCAGACCCATGACCGTAGTTATGACCTCCACGCCCTCGCCTTTGGTAAAAGCGACCTCTACCTCTGAAATTTGGTGTATGTGACGACGGTATTCGTTTTGGTAAATCTAGTAACTTATCTACAGAATCTCTAATATTTGCTGCCAATAAGGAAACACCATTTTTGGACAAATGATATCCATTGCTTGTGTCCAAGTATTTTGAAAGTGGTTCTCCTTTGTAAGCTAGATTACTGTTATCACAAAGAGAGATTAATGTTTCATCCTTGAATTTCTCTTTCAACATCACACTAATGAGTTGAGCATTGTTATTGTGTGTGGAGTTGTCTGCCCTAGGTGTTGGCAGTGAAATCAGTATTTTAGTTGTTGGATGTTGTTCTGTGGTAGTCTGAATTAAACTCTCCATTTTTGATACACATTCTGTTCGATTATACGTTTTAAGGTCATTTGTTATCGAGTGAAATACTAGCACGTCCGGTGTTGAAGTCATGTTGCGGACCACTGTCTCAGTTTCTCCTATTGTGAAAGCTGTTATCTTATTTGCAGTATAATGTGATGACAATTTTTGTGGGTCGATACCATTCGTATTTGAGGCACCAATAATAGTAACTTTTGGCATTTTAGGACGAGAATCAGATTTAGGTTTATCCTCTGAATGATTTCTTGACACACTATGAACACTGAAGGGTGCACTATCATCTCTTGAATTGTGAAGTTTGAGACTAAGTATTTCCTGCTCTTGCTTTTCTATTTGATCCCTCAGACTCTTACGATCATCTTCTAGAGAACTAATTATTTCACTTTGTCGAGCAATTTCAACATGTGCTGACTCTACTTCTTTGTTTAGTTTTACAATAGAGTCTTCTTTAAAATCATTTTGTTGTTTACATAGCTTGTATTTGCACTCTAAATCTGATTTAAGGATTTCTTTTTCAAGTGCGGTTGTGTGGTTTATTTCTTTAAGTTTACCTTTTAACTCTGAATTTTCCTTTTCAGTATTAATGGATCTTGATGTTAAGTTTTATCAGAAAATTTCCTATCCTGTGCCTCTAGGTTTTTTGTGTCTCCATGGCCTCTACTTTTGTCTGCAGCATGCTTGTTTGTTGAGTACTTATTTTCTCTAGTGCATTTGTAAACATAGTCTCCATTCGATTAATTGTCTCATAGATGATTTTATTCGGACTAGTCTGGTCTGTATGTGGAACTAAACTTAAAACGTCTGTTTGACCATGACTTTCACATTTCAAAGTGTGCGCGGGTACATGCAAATTAACGTTATTGTTCTTATCAGATTCTAGTGGCTGTTTCTTTGGACACTGTTCATGCATGTAGACCATAGGTGCTGTTGCATCTTTGTCTTCAACTAATGTTTTTCCATGTATTCCCTCGGTATTGGATTCTGACTCATTGTCACTCTCCATGCGAGATTTTAGATACGTGTTATCTGTACTTTCGTTGTCAGACACCTTTATTTTTGCACTAATAGTGTTGTCAGTATTAGTTGGTTCTGATATTTCTGTGTCACTATTTACATCCAATTTATTTAAAATATTGTTTGCTTCAATAACCTTGTCAATAATGAAAACAAGACTTGGAAAATCTTTATTAACAAAATGGTCTTTACATTGTCCTTGCACCTGAATCACTCCTGTGCTGATGAAAAAAGGTCAATTTATACAAGAGTACACCAGTGTCTTTGATTTTAAAATCTATGCAGATAGACTTTTTTCCACTCTGTTTCTGACTCCACTTGTCTGGATCGTCGTACCATTTTACCTTGTATTTATTCTGTGAACCATATATCTCATAAAACAGTATAGATAGGCTTTTTATCCACAAAATAATCCTATTACATGGGTTTCTGAACGCCACCATGTGGGCCTCTGGTTCATACAATGACTCATTGATACATTCGTATTGCAGCTCTTTTGCTTTGCACCGGTAGGTTTACTTAATTTATCAGGGATACAGTGCTTTGGATAGTCTTTATAAACGCTATCTAGGGAGAGATCGTGACCTTCTAAATTGACCCTAACAGCTGACCAGTTATCATCGTTTGCGGTGTTTGGGGTTGTCATTGTCATTAATATCTTGAACAAAACTATTTATAAAGTATGTTTTATGGTAAGATTAATCAATTCAGGGATCAGGCGTGGGTACTAGCGCAATTTTCCTTTCCAACTTTTCACTTAGCTGGGCGCCGCCATTGCCATTCGGAAAATATATCTTGGGACAGGCAAAAGAACGATTTTGGATGCAAAACCTTAAATCTAGCATGAAGATAAAAGCTTAGAGGACGAAAGCCTAATTTTCTTGCCCTACCCTTTTTTTAATTTAAAAAATATTTTTTTGCTATATTTTGCTCTATGGCCGTTAGAGTCTAACTAATTAGAATTAGAATTTTGTAAGATTCGATGTACAGACACTCACACTGGTCATTCGGCTAATCGGGTGAATTGTCCGTTAATTTTATTTTATATGTGGTTACAACGGTAAAGGGTCCGTTAATTGGAGTAGGATACGGGTCAGTTGAGAGTAAATTTTAATCTTTGTCTTGAAATTTTATGATAAATTCGATTTTAACTGCGAGCATTTGTCCGGACAGTACATGTGTGTATTGTCTTCATGTTTTATGTACTTAATTCATTGTAAGGGTACTCGTCTTGATAAGTTGGACTTTTTTCTAGTTTGATTTTTACTGTGATTCTTTTTGTGTATTTATTTTTTGGCCATTCACCACACATAGGGGGAGGGTTTGGATCCAAGAAAACGAGTTTAACCCCGCCACAATTTTTGCGCCTGTCCCAAGTCAGGAATATGTTGGTGATTGACTTGTCCGTGTCTTCTTATAAATTTTTAGTTTCTTGATATTTGGGTTATTGGATGTGGTTTGCTTCCATTGATTTATCCACTTTTTTACCCTTTGGGGCCATTTAGGGCTCGCTATATGGTGTGAGGTTCCTCATTGTGTTGAAGACCGTACGGTGATCCCTAGATGCTTTGTTTTGGGTCGTTTTAACCTGGATATGGGATGTTGTCTCCTTGACATTTACCCCATTTCCTTTCTTTTTCATATTAAATTACTGTTATATAATAATTGTTATCTCACAAAATGCGTTTATCTACCAGTGTGATTACCATTACTCTACTGTACATTGTAACTGTTTTTAACATACGTTTCTAAAAATTGTCAGAAAACTAAAAGGCGATGATGTACCCTAGCACAATTTAAATAACAAATTAATTTCTACTAGACACAGGATCTAATTTAGAATAGCTAAACTATAAGCATTCAAGTATTCAATATTTTGATCACAAAATAACGGACAATTCACCCGATGAGCCGAATGACTAGTGTGACACTGAGAAATTCCTGTTACATTTGTAATTAACAGCGTCCGTGATGTAAATGTCGATACTTTGCTTAAATTTCTGTAGTATAGTCTTTGTAAATAGGTTTTGTTTCACTGTATTTTTACTTTTTTTTTAATTGTGTTTTGATAAAATGCCGAATAGTTCTCGAAATACCAACTTTTAAATGCATGTACTGTTCACTTCAATCTACTGCTTTAGAACCGATTCAATAAATCTGTCCCCACCGTCAGTTTGTGACGTGTAGATCTTTTGTCAGCTTCTGTGTTAAAGAAAACACATTGTCAACAAATGTTGAATGCAACAGACACAATATTGTGTACTAGCCATCATATACCTTGTAGCATTTTGTCATCTTTTACATTTAGATCATATTGGTTAATTATTCTCTATCAGTTTTTAAACATCGTTGAGTTTATGGTCTTCCAAACGTTTAGATTTTATCTGCACAGAAGAGACATGCGCATATGCAGAATTTAAATTCACAGTAACTTCGGTAAAGGAACTGTCAATAATTGATAAAGAAGCAATCAATGAATCGCTCACAACATCGCTGCATTTGATTGGTCAAGAACATCAGATAGGGACACATTTATTGAATCGATCCACAGGGGCTTGTCTACAGGTCAGAAATAATGCCCGCTTAAGTTTTAATGCATTTCTAAAAAATACCGTGTCTCGATCTACTTTGATAGTAGAGACACGGTATTTTTTAGAAATGCAATTAAAACTTAAGCGGGCATTATTTCTGACCTGATCAAAGTAGAGACACGGTATTTTTTAGAAATGCATTAAAACTTAAGCGGGCATTATTTCTGACCTGTAGACAAGCCCCTGTGAATCGATCCTATATTTTGAAAACCACATGTCATATCTACTAAATTGAAATTCGCACAGACATGACTTATGACTTTTGATTTTGAGGTTCGTGGTCAAGGTCACAACTTCTAAAAATAGAACAAAAATTTGACATTTTAACTGTTTCCGCACAATATCTCCAAACCCACATTACCCATTAAACTTAGCATTGACATAACTTATGATCAGAGGAAGAACCCTATCGATTTTGAGTTTGTGCAACAAAGGTCAAGGTCACAACTTCTAAGATAGAACAAAAATTAAACAATTCATTACAATTAGAAAATAAAGCCTAAATTCAAATGTTTGGTATTATTTGATAACAAAAATAGCTTAAAAAGATTTACTGTTTATACAAAAGTACTCTTTATATTGCTAGAACATGTTCTATTCATTTAATAGTTGTAATTATGTACACCAACACACTTTTGGGATGTTATTTACTTAAAAATAAGATATAATGAGAGTCAAATATGAATATTACTACGCGTAGCCATGTGTCCCCCGCACAAGAAACTTAAAAACTAACATGTTAGAAAATGTAGAAGTAACTAGTTTCCAGTGTGAAAGCATTAAAGATGCAAGAGCCATGCAGGTTCTAGTATACCCAAATTCCTGAAATCATAACATGTAGCACAATAGTTTTTGCGAAAATTTCAGTGCTCTTGTCTGGTTACCATAGCAACCAAGCCCCCCATATTCCATAAAAACCAATTTTACATCACCTTTAGAAAAAATTGGGCAGGGGTTTTCCTTATAATGTAAGCAATTCATATTGCTGAAATAAAAGAAAAGTCCCCTGAAAAAATAGTCTTCTTATAATCTAGCTGGTACACATTCTGAAATCGTAAAATAAAATATGTAAAAGAATACTTTTTTTCTATATTTAAAGTGCTCGATCTTGTTTGGTTTCCATATCAACCAAATGCTCCACTATCCATGGCAACCCACATCAGACTGCTACTGAAAAAAATTTGGCAGGTATTCCCCTTGTAATCTAGGTAATACATATTGCTGAAATCAAACAATTTGCCCCTCCCCCCTTTTTTCAAAAAAATGGGCAGGGGTTCCCCTTACAATCTAGTAAATACAGTAAATACATATTGCCTAAATCATAAAAAAAAATACTTTTTTGTAAAGTTTTCTGGCTTGGTTTCAATGGGCAGGGCTTCCCCTTATGACTTAAGTATTGCTGAAATCAAAACATGTTTGAAAAGAAAACAGCTATCACTGAGAGGCGTGCATTGTTGCTAAGTAGAATCCTCGAAAATAACAAGTCTTTGAGAGTTTCCGGAAATTTACCAAAATTCTGTGAAGCTTTACAACGTTGCATAAGTTTAATACCTTCCTTGGTTTATTATCTCCCTTTTTAAAATTTTGATTTCTCATTACATCTTATTTTTTAGTTAAAGACACACTCAAAAAGTGTTTTGATGTAAATATTAAAGCTAATTTGGTGTATAGTACATGTTTCAGTAATAAAAGGAACATTTATATTTGAAAAATAAAACTTGTTGCTATTTTTGTTATTAAATAATACCAAACACGAGATTTTATGCTTAATATTCTGCTTTTAATTCAAACATGTTAAATATTTATTATCCAAAAAGTTTCAGTCCGATATTGCTGAAATGAATTGCTATGATCTAGTGCATATGGTGACTAACAATTCTGGGAAATTTGAAAGAAATCTTAGTAGTGTTTTCTGAAGAGTTGCGTCCACCGAAGATCTGTCATTGTATAACATTGTTAATTTTTTTAAAGTCCAATAACTCCTACAATATTTGACGAATCAAAACGGGGATGCGATATGATCTAGTACATACGGTGACTAAAAATATTAAAAATTAAAAACATTTAAGAATGAATTCAGCCGACAAGCGGTTTCTGAGGAGTTGCGTCCACAAGATTAACCATTGCATAACAAAAATACCACAACTCCAACAAAATTTGACGAATCAAATGAGATGCGATATGATCTAGTACTAATGGTGACTAACAATCCTGTAAAATTTGAATGAATTCCGAGCAGCCGTTTCTGAGGAGTTGCGTCCACAAAAGTGTGACGGACGGACGGATGGACAAACGGACGCAGACCATTACTAGGTCCCGCCGTCGCGGTGCGGCAAGGGATAAAACGGGAGATAGTAAATCTATAGGAGTAAATAAATTTAATTTGAAGTGTTTAATAAAAGTCTTCGGCAATGTCCAGTTAAAATAAAAATCTTAGGTAAAAAATGTGTATTCGTATTTTTTTTATAAATTTCCTGAAACTCGAATATTAATTATTGATTTAGCAATATTAATTGCCTAGATTTAGATTAAAAGCCCTGACAAAAAAAATTTTAATGGTGGTCTGAAACGGGTTGTAATGGATAGTGGGGTTTCAATTGCCATGGAAATCAAACCAGAACACTAAATCTTTGAAAACAAAGTATTCTGCTACATGTTTTTTTTTCACAATTTCAGAAATATGTAAAAACTAGATTATAAGGGAACTCTTGTATTTTTTTTAAAAAGGGGGACTTGGAATGTTTCGTTTTCAAGAATATGTATTACCTGGATTATAAGGGAAACCCTGCCCGTTTTTATTTATTTTATTTATTTTTTGTTTGTTTGTTGTTTTGTTTTGTTTTGAATGGTTGTCTGAAATGGGTTGAAATGGGTTCACTTACCATGGAAACCAAACCCGAACACTGAATCTTTGATAAAAAGCATTCTGCTTCATGTTTTTCTTTATAATTTCAGAAGTACGTATAAACTAGATTATATGGGAACCCCTGCATTTTTTTTTGAAAGGGGGACTTGGAATGTTTTGATTTCAGCAATATGTATTACCTGGGTTACCCAAATTTTTTTAATTGTGGTCTGAAATGAGTTTTAATGGATAGTGGAGCTTTTCGTTGCCATGCATGGAAATCAAACTATAAAACTGAAATTTTTAGAAAAAGGCATTATGCTACATACTTTTACGATTTCAGCAATATTCGAAAACTACATTTTAAGGAGAACCCCTGCCCAAAGTTTTTTTGAAAGGGGACTTCGAATGTTTTGATACTTCAGCTATCAGCAATATGTATCGCCTGGATTGTAACCCCTGCCTAAATGTTTAGCCAAATTGCGACGAAGTCAAACATCCTACGAAAGATCCATTATAAGTCTCTGACTGCAATAAAAAAATTCTTATCATGCTTATATACAACTGTTTGCATATCGGATGATGTACTTATGAAAATAACAAATATTCGCAACTCGGCTTTCGCTCCTTTGATGCGTTTTCTAATTTTTCATATTTATTTTATAGTAACTTTTTAAAAAACTTTTTCGGACGTCACATGTTGAAAATATAATTGATTTTCTATCTACTTTTGTGTATTTCTTTAATACTTGGGTGAGTTGAAGGACCATATTTAACATCATTTCCTATATCTTATCACATAGCAAATTTACTTGACGCGGGAGCGATCGTCTCAAATACCAGTAAGAAGGAATGACTGGATTTCTGACCTGATTGTTTCCGCCTTCAATTACACCACAGTTCCTATCTCGATAGTCCCCGTATTGGTATGGCCAGATGATTGCTGTCCTGGCGAATAAATTGTAATTGCAAAATTTTGGTTCAGTCTCAAGAAACGATAAATCACGTAGTGTCAGACGACAGACGACGCAGGGCAACGACATAAGACGACTGAAGTAATTCCTATACTTTGAACAGGCGACACACACACACACACACACACACACACACAAAACAAACACAAACAACACATTTTATAGATTTGTTGTTATTGTTATTGTTGTGAAATATAAATATATGTACAATGTACTCTGTTTCATTATCATTGTAATATATGCCCCTTGTGGGCCATTGATTTTGGAACATTTGGCAAATAAATAAAAGATCTGTATTCTGTATTTTGATACAGGTAAAAACCAATTAACAATTCAGATCAACTTAATCCGAGTGACTACTGTGAGAAAACTCGGTTGCTCAAAGAGAGAAGGATATTGCATAAACATGTTCAAAATTAATTAAAGAAAAAGGTCAATCAAATGACTAAACGGACTGAAAATTAGTCACTAAATATCAGACTAGAATACTAAAATGATGGATCATTCGAGGGAACGTACGATTCAGAACATCTAGTCTTGGAGGAACCGCAGAGGCAAGATTGTTTCCCAGAATAAATAACTTGACGCCAACAATACCGTAAATTATGTTTTTGCAGATGACATCATGTCATAGAAGAATGAAAATATTCGGAAGGAAATAATAAGGCTGAGAGAACAAAAGCCAAAATCAACTAAAGACAGAGCGACATTCCTTATAGTTTCTACGTATATGATAATTTAATATTACTCTTTCCAAAGGAATATTAAATGAAACCTTTATTAATAAACATTTATTAATCATAATGATAAGACTATTTATCATGGCATAAGCAAGAGTGAATAGTTAATAAAAAGTCCGTCTGTATTCATCTTAATCTATGTAATTCAAATATTCTGGACAAAAGGGAGCGATAAGAGGTATAGGAAGTTTAATAAAGACCACACCTTTTGGAAAATCAGTTTCGAAAATCCAGCTGTATTTTTTAATACTATCTGATAGTTAAGGAGCTCTTAATTAATCGTTAAAGGTAAGATATAATTTCTCACTTTTGTTTTATTGCATTAATTTGGGTGGAATTAAGGAAACTTGCGAAACCAATTTCGGAAAGTTCTGCAAAAATAAAAATCTTACATCAGAAGGTAAGGAATTCGGTCGTAATGACTTTCCGGATTCAGTAAAATCAAGAGGACAATTTATGTATATATTTTCTTTCCTTCTGTGTATTTATTTTGAAGGGATTGCATGAAATGACAAAAAAATCAACATCGGAAAATATATCGGATTTTTCCCCATTCAGTGACATTTGCTGAAAGATGTTGAGTTGATTTGACTAACTTTTGTGGCTATATCCCGAAGATGATCGTTCGGAGTGTAGTGAAGATGAAGACTATTCTTGTTAGAAAACGAGGAGGGGAGGCATATTCGTTACTTGTATTTTTTACTTAAATATGGAAGAAAAATGAGCATTGTTTACCATTTAACATAGTTGTTATTTATTATCAATGTATATCGAGCCATTGTTAAATGGGGGCCCCCTCTTAAATTGTATATATATACACAAAGATATATAATTAAAAGTCTCTGATAGATATAAAGAATGCATATTTAACAGGAAAGAAAACAGAAAAAAGTACGAAGAGTTAATTTAGTTCTTATTTGATACAAGATATTACTTTAAGTACATAAAAGAAATTTAAAAATTAGCATGTTATGTTCAAAACTAAATGTAAGGTGTAATCCATGATAAACATAGCTGCCTTTTTTTCTTATCAAGACTGCAATGTAACTAAGATATGTAAATGAACTTAGTAAACATTGTTGAACTGTTTTAGGCTCACACACAGTTTTGAGAAATATCTCCATATATTCGATGGCCCTATTCGATATGTCAATTATAGTTCTTTCAATTTTTTATTTCCACTATTTTTGGTTTTAATGAGAGAGGCAAGCATGGAAATCAGATAAGAAATGCCAAATATGATTTTTTTCTATTGAATTGGGTAAAGGTTGAATCCATTCCTCCATGTTATTTTAAGTCTTCCAAACGGAGTTTAGAAACTTATTGGTTTTACTCACATTTCTTCGGCCTCAAATTTGTCCGACCCTTTTCTCGGAGACTAATGATGAAATCTTAATCAAACTTCACAGAAAGATGGATCCCTATCCCGAAAGGTGCAATCAGGTCTTGGAATTTTCAAAATGGCATCAGTTGCCATGAAAACAGAAAAAGGCTGGAAAATTGAAAGTACTCGGAATTGGATGAAACTTTACAGAAAGGTTATCTAACATACTGGAAATTGGTTTCTGGTCTCCCAGATTTCAAAATGGCAACGTTTGCCATGGAAACGGGCAAAAGAGTCGACAATTGAAAGTGCTCGGAATTGATTGAAACTTCACAGAAAGTTGGCCCATCTTGAAAAGAACTGGTTGGCCCATCTTGAAAAGAACTGGTTTAAAGCCATGAATTCTGATTTGGGAGTTCTTTTGGGAGACTTTTGAATCAGCATCCTGATAAAGTTATAAATTCTTAATACTGACGCTATTTTCTTTGTATATATATTTTACGCCAGCCCAGTGTTGCAGTTGCTGTTTTGTGTTTTGAGCAAAACACGTTATTAAGTCAGCTGTTAAAAATTATTTGACACGGTCTATAGTTGAGTTTCATGAAAAATAAAAGGGAATGAAGAGACACCGCATGATCCAGCCTTCGAAGAACAGTGGTTACTTACTAATTTTCGCATTTTTGTCAATTTTCGCCTAAATTCTGCACGATATTAAAAAAAATCAGAGAAGGGAAGTTCCAACTCCCGTATTCCCTTTCGGGTCCGTCCATGAGAGAGGTGTAATTAAGAAACAAAACCTAGTGATTTAAGTACATATAATAGACTTGAACTGAATCGTGACAGTATGATAAGTTTACTGGTGAATATAAAGTATATTCCTTGACAAATTGAGAAGAAATTCATTTCTACCTACGGAGAAGCTTACCACAGCTCTCAAATGTCGCCAAGGTAAAGACTTAGTGTATTGAGCATATGATCCATCTATCTTGTAGTTGTAAACATTGCTGATTGCGTACCTCCAAGCTTATCTTCATATCAATACATGCCCCGGGATGACCCTAATGGGGATGAGAAACTGAAAAAATAATTAGAGACAATTCAAACTATTTGATAAATACATTTGAAGATGCTGTAAACCTAAGAAATACAAACAGTATACCATCAGATTTGCAGCTTACCTTCATATTACATAGCTGTATTGCTATGCTTTATGAAATTTTAATGTCCAATGCTTGGAACGTTTCAGTAAAAACTTTCTGAAGTATTTTTATGCTTTTTTGGTAGTGTCAACAGCCAAAGAAAACTTTGATTGAAACATCAGGACTTTAAAAATATACTTTCGTTTCTTTCTTACCAACAAAGTACTTTTGATCAACTTTTCTTTCCTGTCATACCTGTACTTGACACCTATATAAAAGAATACATACAAAGATAGATAAATCGCTCGATCTGCATCTTGTTCAACTGCCGAACCGTCTATTGAACTAAGATTTTGTCCGTGTGCAAAGACAGGCATCAAGCTCACTGCGAGACTTATCATACCCAAAGTGACTTAAATTATATGTGGATACTTTCGAAAGATTTATTGGAAAATTGTAAATCCCGTTCATTTTCTTAAACGCATTCTCTGATTTTCCATACTTCCATCCACCAAACTTCCTCATGGCAAACTTAAATTACAAATCAAAGGTGATGCTTGTTTAGGGGATCCTAATATCCCATACCAAAGTATTTCTGGCATAAACATTCCTTCTAAAATCGAAGATATACAATAATAACTGAAATATTCCACATCAAATGGTCAAAATATCTCGTTTTGTCTCATATATCCCATATCCCACTGATAAAAAATCGTAAATACCCAGGCGCGGATTCAGGGAAATAGAAAAAGGGGTTCCATTTTCTTAGTAAAAAATGCCCGTCTTGTTGTTCTTAACGGACTAAACTTATTATGAAACTTTTGCCACTTGCTTGACAGTTGCAATATAGATACATTACATTGTGATGCTCTTTCCGGCATTGATAACAAATTCTTTGGGAAATGATTTATCCTCAAGAATAAAGGAAACAGTTGAAACCCCTAAATCTACATATTTTTTTTATAATTTCAATCTTGAATTTTACGAAAAAGGTCATCTCAATACTAAGAGGGAAGACTGTATTTTCAAAATTATCAATTTCTCTAACATATTTCAGCTTACGAAATGGATTGTTTCACAGTAAGCAGAGTTCTCGGGGAACAGTTTAGGTGAGAAGAGTTCGCGTATAGTTAAATATTGCTACGGTCAAGGAAGTGGCAAAACTTTTATTGTAATGAAATCAAGATTAACACCCCAAGCTTAAACAATGTGTTAGATGCATCGATGTGAAATGTCTACATTGTAGATATATCAGACGTGAAAACCTGAAAAATGTATACAATGTTGTCTTTGCACGACGGCGAGTCAATGAAAGGTAGAGAGCTTGGGGTGTAAATCATAATTTCTGAAAACCGCAAGTTTTGCCACTTCCTTGACCGAAGCAATAATGTTTAGCCAGATTGAGAAAAATGTGAGCAAATTTCTTATTTTCATAAAAGTAACATTGAATAATGTTTTGTCCCGGTTCAGAGTAATGTTTAGGTACAGTTTTTGATATTTGAATATTTACCTTTACCATTATCCAGCTTTATACAGGGGTGAAATTGTACAGACTTTCTCACTAGGCATAGTATAGTTATGTCAATGACCGCCTTATTAGTAATCCAGACTTCAAAAACTTCTGCCTCATACGATCACTAAAAGTTATTTGAATAGCTATATCAGTCCCATGTGGAAAAGTTTTAAGTTCGGTCCGAACTGTGATTTATGATTAATTTTTGACGTAGGAATGGGATGATCATTTCTTTTCACTGTCTAATTGCTATATTGAGTAGCTACCAGACACTACCGCAATGGACGGGCAGTTTTGGCGCGCCATAAATGAAATAAAAGGGACCACAGGAAACAACTACAATGGCTGAAAATCATAATTACATGCCACAATCTACCAGGGAACTACACATGAAAAACACAAAATAGACAAAAGACAAACGTGAACCACGATAGGAACTCGGGACAGTCGGAATTGGTACGGACACTAACAAAAGCCAGCGGTAGGGTTAAAACCGGTATAACCAACCATTTCTTTTTAAATGCCTGTACCAATTCAGGACCATTCGGTTGACATATTTCCGGTGGTTTTGCTTTGTCTTTTTGCTCTTTGGATTTCCTGTTTGGTAATTTCGTTATTATCCCCATATTGTTTACAGATTGCCATTTCGACGACTTACGTCGCTTCATTGCTGATCAAATTATATTTCCAAGATCAATAATCAAAGTTGACGATGAACAAATAAGAAATGAAATCTAAACAAAGAGCAAATTCGGCTCAGGCAAGACTTCAAGCTTTTCACGAGGGAGATACTTTTTTTGTTTTCAACAAAATTTTCTTACGTAACTGAAGTGTCAAATAAGTTTTGAACATATCAACCACAATCTTTCTTGTACTTTCTAAAATAATTTGCTTTTTGAACAGTTTTCTTAACTTCTATTTTCTTCAAGCGTGTGAATTTTTTATACTTAATCACACACGCCAGCAAAATTTCATTTGGAATGTTTGATGCGACAAACCATGCCTTTAAGATCCACTGCATGGTGTGGACTCTCGAGCCCGGCGGATAAAAACAAGAGCCTGTGCTATGATCGCCAAATTGGTGCTGTGAAAATGAATATTAAAGTCAAAATGATAAAAATGTACCTCATTTGAAATTTTTCAGTACTCAGTACAAGAGGGGGTGTGTGAGATGCAGTTCAAACAATAAAAAACTATTTAAACAACCGTTGACGCGGATAAGACCACGTACTAAATTCACGTTAAACATGAAATGTTGATTTATTAGATCTTGTATTTCAAAAGATGTAAAGAAATATTTGTTTAACTTGTGTCCAATTTGATAAGATTACAAAGAACTGTGCCGTAATCCGTCGGATAGATTTGTATATCATTGTAACATTTATTTTCCAAACATCGATGTATATATAGAACTAATTCACCTTTACGTAAAATATCTAACCACACCCATGAATAAAAAAAATCATTTCTCTTTATTACACAGCGCAAAACAGCACACTTAGAACTATCACACTTAACTTTAAATGAGTTAATGAAATTATATCATCAGTAACCGTAATAGTCAACTACTGTACATCTCTGCGAAACAAACAGACAGGACAGGGGGAAACATGCATTGCAATAAAGATGCAACACAACTGTAAACACAATAGGAAATGACAGGACGTTCAAAAACTAACAACATGTTAACTTTACCGGCACCAAAAACAAATTCTTGAAAAGGCCTTCTAATATTCAGAATCACACGTTTGGAACGGCTTAACATATGATTTAAAAGTGTGCAAATCTATGACATGCTATATGCTTATTTTGTAAAACGTCAATGGAATGCAAATATACTAGAAAAAGTACACGAAAATTAATCAAGTAAAGTTTGTATATATATGTTACATCATATGTATTTTTTTCATGTCTTGTTATTATTTTAGGATCCCAGGAAGATTAGTTTCGGATAATGGGGATATCCCCTCCCTTGAAATTAAGATTCATTTAAGATTTATTTATTTGGCTTTGTTGTTGATATTTTGTAGATAATGTGGAAATTACACAGGAGCGTATTTTGTTTCATTATTTTCTACTTTCAACTTCGCATATTTTGTAAGTATAGCATAACCACTTACAGAGGTAAAAGAGTATAATTACTTGGGAAATATTATTAATTTTAAAGGTCATTTCAAAGGATGCATACAAGCACTAGCAAAAAAGGGTCTTAAAGTCTTATTTATTTTCAAATTTTGAACAATTACCTGTAAATCTTTCTTGTAAACTATTTGACACTCTTATTAGACCTGTCTTACTTTATAACTGCGAAATATGGTACATGGATGAATATCTTCCTTTATATAGAGCCCTTCTTCGGGCTGAGAATAATAGTAAAACTTGTGATGAGTTATCATTTGATTACAAATCACATTATGAAAAAATTCATACCAAATACTGTAAAATCATCTTAGGACTTAAAAAGACGGCAAGTAATATTGCTTCGAATACAGAACTAGGTCGATTCCCATTATCATCTTTTATTAAAACTCAAACAATGGTTTATTATTCCCGAATAAATACAAAAAATATAAATCTCCTTGTCACAGAAGCACTAAACGTTAATAAAAGCCTACATGAAGAGGGTATTTACTCTTGGTATACTTGTATTAATAACATATTTAAAGAATTTAATTTAAATATTGATAACTATTCAAATATAAACAAATCATTTGAAAAAATAAAATATCCAATAAAAAGACTGTTACAGAACAATATGTAAATAAACTGAAAGAAAAACTATCTACGTTTACTGATGAATCAAAACTATTCTTATATAGTAAACTTAAACTAAATATTGGGCTAGAAAAATATTTATCTGAATTGCCATGTTTTAAAAGTAGACAAATATTAACAAAATTTCGTTTAAGCGACCATAATCTACAAATAGAAACTGGTCGATATAAAAATATTCCCCGTCAACAGAGACTTTGTAAGACATGTAAAGTTATTGAAGATGAAAACCATTTCCTTTTGAATTGTAAAATTAATGAACAAAATAGGACAAATTTTTTTTAACTTATACACCAAAACTTCCCAAATTTTAAAAAATTTCAATCAGTTTCAAAAAATTAGTTTCATTCTGAATCCAAACTCAGCCCTTTTACCGGTAGTATGTACCTTTCTGAAACAATCTGCTGAATTGATATAGGGTCCACGCCGGTCAGAGAGTCATCTATCTCATTGTATAATGTATATGTTTTGTGTTGTATTGTATTGCTTTGACCCTTAGGGGTGTAATTTTGCAAAAAAGAATTATTATTATTAACAAAACAAAGTCAATGAGCCCACATTTTACTCCATATTAAAAATACGAAGTCAATTAACCAAACTTTTACTTCGTATTAAACATTTTACTGAACACATTAACAATAATTAGTCAATTTTCACACATTTCATTTCACATTAACAATACTAAGTCAATTATCCCATATTTTACTTCATATTAACCACACTAAGTCAATAGGTCCAACATTTTACTTCACATTAACAATACTAAGTCATTAAGGCAATATTTAATTTAAATTAACAATACTAAGTCAATAGGCCCAACATTTCACTTCACATTAACAATACTAAGTCAATTATCCCATATTTTACTTCATATTAACCACACTAAGTCAATAGGTTCAACATTTTACTTCACATTAACAATACTAAGTCAATATTTAATTCAAATTAACAATACTAAGTCAATAGGCCCAACATTTTACTTCACATTAACAATATTTAGTCAGTAGGATCGCATTTTACTTCACTCTAACAACACTAAGTCAATGATCCCACATTTTAATTCTTTTTAACAACCCCACATGTTTAAGTTACTCCATATTAACAGTACTAAGTTATGCAGTAGGAGCGCATTTTACTTCAATTTAACCGACGAGCCCACATTTAACTTCACATATTTAAAAGTCAATAGGTACACATTTTACTTCACATTAAAGACCTGTTATGAGCATTTCTTTATTATTCAAGACACTTATCATTCTTGTGAATACCTTGGACTATTCCATCCCTCTTTTGTCTTGCCTTTAATTTTCTCGATTTCGAAGCACTTTAACTGATTATTTACTCACCCCGAATTATTTATCTCGAATTCATTACTTCTACGTCATCAATTTTTATGCATATTCATTCGTATGTCGTAAACTTAACTTTGACCTTCGGTTATGTTTCATCCAAATCTAAATATTAGATAAGTTTAAGACAAGTTTCATGTAGAAAAAAATTCCCGTTCCAAAGATCGAACCTACGCTTCCTTTCTGTAATATCAAGATGATCAAACGACATACATAAAAACTCGCAGCTACCAGCTAGTAGTGCTTGGAAATGGGGGTAATAAAATATATTTAAAGTGACAACAGATCGATAACTCGGGTAATTTTAAAATACAATCAAATCGGTATTTATATAATAGAGGTAAACAAATATCTGACACAGGATCATTATAAAAGAAAACTTTTCCATATGTAGAACAAAAAATACATTTATTAACAAATTGATGTGTGTAGCATAAATAAGCTGATGAATAAACATGAGTAGTAGATTCTATTTTAATGACGGGATGTCAGTATTTTTTTTATCACATATAAATATGTATTTTTCCGTCTTTCGATGGTCTTAAAGTTAGTTAAAGTATGTTTCAGAGTAATTAATTGAAATAAAGTGCACCGTAAGAAAAGGGAAGGTTAAAATGCCTTCGCACTGCGCGCTCAGGCACCTTGACATCCCCATTATCCACATAGTTACTTTGAAACATACTTTAACTATTACTTAACAATATTTAGTCAAAACCCAAAAGGTACACATTTGACTTCACATTAACAATACTAAGTCAATTAGGCAATATTTAATTTAAATTAACAATACTACGTCAATAGCCCCAACATTTTACTTCACATTAACAATATTTAGTCAGTAGGGTCGCATTTTACTCACTTTAACAACACCAAGTCAATGAAAATTACATTTATAAGTAATATTAAACCTATATTGATCGACTGTAACATATGGAATTTTTAAAAATTTATTAGGTCTCTCATTCTCATAGCCAATTGAGTTGACGGAGAAATGTTGTTTTTTTTTCAGGTCAAACGACTGATACTACTAGTAACACAACATCACCAACTCCAACTGAGGGTAACACAACATCACTAGCTCCAACTGAGGGTAACACAACATCACTAGCTCCAACAGAGGGTAGCTCAACATCACTATCTCCAACTGAGGGTAGCACAACATCACTAGCTCCAACTGAGGGTAGCACAACATCACAAGCTCCAACTGAGGGTAATACAACATCACACGTTTATGTGCAAACATCAGCTACAACTGAAGATAACAAAACATCACCAGCTAATGTAGTTACAGACACAACATCATCAACTTATGTGAAAACATCACCAGCAAATGAGACAACATCAACAGCTGATATGACAACACCAGCCCCGACGGGTGGTAACACAACATTACCAGTAAATATGAAAATATCAACTCCAACTGAAGATAACACAATATCACCTGATAACGTGACAACGTCAGCTCCAATGGATGGTAATACAAAATCGACCGGTTATGTGACAATATCGGCTGAAGGTAACACAACATCACCAGTAAATATGAAAATATCAACTCCAACTGAAGGTAACACAATATCACCAGCTAATGAGACAACGTCAGCTCAAACTGAAGGTAACACAATATCACCAGCTAATGCGACAACATCAGCTCCAATGGATGGTAATACAATATTACCCGATTATGTGACAAAACAAACCCCAACTGATGATTATATAGCATCACCAGCTAATGAGACAACATCAGCTCCAACGGATGGTAATACAATATCGTCCGGTTTTGTAACAATTTCAGCTCCAACTGAAGATAACTCATCACCAGCTAATCTGACAACATTAGCTTCAACTGAAGATAACACAACATCATCAGCTATTATGACAACATCAGCTCCGTCTGACGGTAACACAACATCACCAGCTAATGAGACAACATTAGCTCAAACTGAAGATAACACAACACTACCAGCTAATGAGACAACATCAGCTTCAACTGACGGTAACACAACATCATCAGCTATTGTGACAATATCAGCTCCAACTGACGGTAATACAACATTACCTGCTAACGTGACGACATCAGCTTCAACTGAAGATAACTCATCACTAGCTAATGTGACAACATCAGCTCCGACTGACGGTGACACAACTCTACCAGCTAATGAGACGTCAGCTCAAACTGAAGGTAACACAACTCTACCAGCTAATGAGACAAAATCAGCTCAATCTGAAAGTAACACAACATCACCAGCTAATGAGACAACATTAGCTCCAACTGACGGTAACACAACATCACCAGCTAATGAGACAACGTCAGCTCAAACTGAAGGTAACACAATTCTACCAGCTAATGAGACAAAATCAGCTCATACTGACGGTTACACAACATCACCACCTAATGAGACAACATTAGCTTCAACTGAAGGTAACACAACATCACCAGCTAATGAGACAACATCAGCTCAAACTGAAGATAACATAACATCATCAGCTATTATGACTACATCAGCTCCGACTGACGGTTACACAACACTCCCAGCTAATGAGACAACGTCAACTCAAACTGAAGGTAACACAACATCACCAGCTAATGAGACAACATCAGCTCAAATTGAAGGTAACACAACATCACCAGCTAATGAGACAATGTCAACTCAAACTGAAGGTAACACAACATCACCAGCTAATAAGACAACGCCAGCTCAAACTGAAGGTAACACAACATCACCAGCTAATAAGACAACGCCAGCTCAAACTGAAGGTAACACAACATCATCAGCTAATAAGACAACGCCAGCTCAAACTGAAGGTAACACAACATTACCAGCTAATGAGACAACATCAGCTCCAACTGAAGGTAACACAACATCACCAGCTAATATGACAACATCAGCTCCAACTGAAGATAAGACTGACGGTAACACAACATCACCACCTAATGAGACAACATCAGCTCAAACTGAAGATAACACAACATCACAAACTTATATGACGACATCAGCCTCAACAGCGAATTTAATACCGTCTGCTCTTGCGACAGGTGACTCAACACAAATGGCTAATACGGTAACATCAGCTGCAACGACAAGTTACAACATATCAACAGCAAATATAACGGTGTCTGCTCCAACGACAGGCGATACAACACCAACGGCTAATATGGTAACATCAGATGCAACAAGTTACAACACGTCAACAACAAAAATAACAACTTCGGTTCCAACGACAAGTAGCACAACCACAACAGCCTTTACAGAAACAACAGCTGCAATGGCAGGTACCAATTCATCAGCAGCTAATCTGACATCATCACCAACAAATACTGCATCATCAACTCCGACGTCATCAACTCCAACGTTATTAACTCCAACGTCATCAACTCCAACATCATCAACTCCAACGGCATCAACTCCAACGTCATCAACTCCAATGGCATTAACTCCAACGTCATCAACTTCAACGTTATCAACTCCGACGGCATCAACTCCAACGTCATCCTCTTCAACGGCATCAAATCCAACATCATCAACTCCAACGGCATCAACTCCAACATCATCAACTCCAACGGCATCAACTCCAACATCATCAACTCCAACGGCATCAACTCCAACCTTTTCAACTCCAACTTTTTCAACTCCAACTTCGTCAACTCCAACTTTTTCAACTCCAACTTCGTCAACTCCAACATCATCAACTCGAACATTATTAATTCCAACATCATCAACCCCAACGCCAGCGATAACAACAGATGAACAGACAGCAAACACGACATCACTAATCCCAGTGTCAGCAACTGTAATACCTTTGACAAACACCACAAAAACAACTCATAAGACAACAGTAAAACAATCAGCAAACACGACATTAAGTACAATAACGTCGACTTCAACAGCATTAACGCCAACAGCGACAATTAGTTCATCAGCGCCTTCTTCGAAAACGCAATCTTACGTAAAGTCAATAAATCAAGGTAAAATTCCCTATTTTTAAAGATTTGAAATTTTAACACAAATACGTCACATGATAGCTAAATTATTCTTATTTAAGACAGAATACCGAATAATCGGTTAATATCGATCGGACTAGGTACAAATTTTCAACACCGACAAACTTGACTCAGTGGGTGAAATTAAGACATAAACACCAGTTGCTAATATTATCAATGAATAATTTATGTAAGGTAGGATATGCAAAGGTAGAGATATATATTTATGAATGCCAACGTTGATTAAGGAGGCTTACTCCTGATGTTATTTATATTAAGGATTTCTTGAAACCAATTTAAATTGATTAAGCATTGCTTACTAAATGAATGGTAAAAAGAAATAAATAAGTCCGTGTGCTTCAAACAGAGATATTAAAAATTTGGCAGAAATCAAAAATTTTATGACAACTTGTCAGGTGTCTTAATTTGACCTATGAAATAAATAGTTGGGGTCCGCGTGTAAAGTTCTTTAAGCCATTGAACAGGAGAAAACCAGACGAGTTCCGAAATCTGACACAAATTCATGAGTTCGATTATATAACTTACAGGCTTATACCGAAATCAGGCTTATAGCTTGTGCACCACTTATAGCGGACCTCTTTTTGTACTGCTACGAATCTCAGTTTATGACCAACATCAGCAAAGACCCATCTAAACAGCATTTAATTGAAAAGTTTAACAACACTTTCCGATATTTGGATGACATTTTAACTTTAAATAATGACGACTTCAATACGTATTATAAGGACATCTACCCTAAAGAACTTACTTTGAATAAAGCCAATTCTGATAATCATCATTGTCCGTTCTTAGACATTAATTTTGATATAACGAATGGTAAATTAGATACTAAAATTTATAATAAAAGGGATGATTTTTCTTTTCCCATAGTTAATTATCCATTTCTGGATGGCGATGTTCCAATAGCGCCATCATATGGTGTTTACATATCTCAAGTTGTTAGATTTGCTCGAGTATGTAATAACGTTTGCGATTTTAACGAACGGAATTTTTTTCATAACTGAAACACTATTACATCAGGGTTTTCGTTATCACAAACTAGTCAAACCTTTACTAAATTTTATCATCGATATAAAGACTTAGTTCATAAATACAATGCAACCTGTAAACATCTAATCAAGGCTGGTATTTCACATCCCTTATTTTACGGTAATGTTTTACATACGAGTAAAAAATACTTAAACTCGCCTAACAAACTTATAAAACCTTTAAATCGTCTAATTCATAAAGGTTATAATTACGGTATTGTCGTCAAGTCATTACGTATGGCCTTCTTTGGTATTAACATTGATTTTTTTGAAAGGGTCTTTGCATTTTAACTAAACACATTCTAAGGGACCGACCATTTAACTTGAAGGGGGGGGGGGGGGG
>MJUU01015867.1:0-38706 GCA_002080025.1 Modiolus philippinarum | reverse complement strand
GGGGGGGGGGGGGGCTATGGTTTTTTTCTAAAAAAATATTTTGGATCTGGTTTTATGCGAAAAAAATATTTTGGCTGCCAAATTGATGAAAAAAAAATTTCTGAATGAGGCTTTCTGCTCAAAAAAATAATGTTAATTTTGAAAAAAAAATTTTTGTTGATACGCGTGCAAAAAATAAATAATTTGTTTCGCGCGAAGCGCGAAAAAAATTTTCTGTCCAGAAAAAAAACCATAACCCCCCCTTCAGGTTAAATGGTCGGTCCCTAAATTTCTAAAATCTGTATTGCATGGACTCGGGTTATGTATTCCGGTATATGCATGAAATCATTATGCTAAACTCCTCACAGGACGGGATCTTGGTGGAAGCTGTATACTCAGGGTACATAACTTACTTTGTCAGTTGGTAATGGGTCTGGAGCTGGCATGTCAGTTAACTGCTAGTAGTCTCTTGTGATTTCATGTTTTATGTCCGTATATTCAGTTCTCTCAGTTTCATTTTTCACAATTGACTCAGCCCTGTTGCCAACTGAATTTTACTGTTGTTACGATTGTTTTTTGATTTATCACATTGGCATTAGGGGGAAGGTTTGGGCCCAATAAAACTAGTTTAACCCCGCCGCAACAGGTTTGCGCCTGTCCTAAGTCAGGAAATTTATTAAGCCTTTGTGTGTCTTGTCTTTTTCTAGTTAGTTTACTCTATGTCTATAGGAGTCTAGGATGATGTTTATTTCGCTGAACTTGATTACTCTTTATTCAGGGGCCGACTCCGACCTGCCGTTGGGTGTGGGGTTTTCTCACCGTTCATTGAAGATCTTATGGTGGCTTTGAGTTGTTATTACTCCCCTTTGGGTCGTTGTCTCTTTGACACATTCCCCGTTTCCCTTCTTTTTTTCTATTATAACGAAGTAAATAAAAATCCCCGGTCCAAACACTTTCAAAACAACGGCTTAGTACAATTTTTTTATAACGAAATCAGGCTTATAACGAAGAGAATTTAAACCCAAACGGAATTTAATTGCTCAAAATTTACCTGATATAACAAAGAAAAATTGTTTAACAAACATATCGTTTATGTGTCTATTGTTTTGTGCAAATCATCGCATATTTCAATGGTAGAGTGCACCTGACACTTTCAAACTTTACTTTTAAAAATTTTAACAGAAATCACAAAAATTAGGAGACGATCTTTCGGAAGTTGGCAAACCTATATGGTTTCCCTTATAACGAACGATGCTTATAACGAATTAAAATCGGGAGTCCCCTAGAACTCGTTAAAAGCAAACTCTACTGTAACATCTTTTTAGCATTATTACACTTTGCTAGGAACTTACAGGGCTAACGAAAGATTGGCAAAAATTAACAAATGCCGCTTGTAAAACTGAAATTAATAGATGATGTAAAAGATGCATAAAGAAAATAATTTGATGTATCTAAACAAACGACAGAATTGGGTATATTAAAATTTATAATTTTTATCTAACTTGCTGTTATATTTCAGATGAAAGTGTATGTCATTTGCAAATGAAATATTTTACATTTTATAGGATACATAGCAAGACTGGCTGTTACATTTACATTTGAAGAAAATTGGGATCCAAACCTTGAGAACCAATCATCTGATGAGTTTAAAGTCTACAAACAAGATTTAGAAAGCAATGTAAGTTTAATGTAATAACCGAATTGTTTCCATGGCTGCTCTCATAAACTGAGGGGCCATCATACATTGGGGCGGATTTTGTCAAAAAATAAAGTATACAATGGGGCAGAAATAAAGTTTACAATGGGGCGGATGATATATAGTGCTTATTAAAACGGCTTTTTATTAGCGTTCATGTACTGCACAACATTTGCTATGTTTTTGAAACCAAATGGTAGACGAAACTAAAGGAGCCAGGATCACACATGAGGGCAAAGGGCCTCTTTTCATCATTATTTCAAAACTAATTTCTTCTCTACACTTTCTGCCATTTCCTCTTTCATATACATGTATGTTATAACAAACTGTATGCATTTTACTGTATATATCAAAAAGGATTCAATAATGGACAACAAATGAGCGAGGATTGAATGAATATTTAGTTGAACAAACGGGAAACTGAAGAACAACGAAACAACGTGCATTGAATTCCCAAGTTTCTTTCTAGAACAGACACAAATATGAATGTGCTATAGTTCTGTTGTTTTGAAAAGTTCATGTATTTCCAAATTGTTGTATACAAGTGGCTTTATTTTTCTTCTATTTTTTTAAATACCTTGACAGCATTATCATATAACCAAATACCGAAGTTACTGCAAGTTTTGATTCTGCAAATGTCCCTTTTTCAATATGTTATATCTGCCCCTTTGATTCATTTTAAATCCGCCCCATTGTATACTTTTATGCCGCCCCATTGAACTGTTTTTTGTCGCCCCATTTAGTTATGAATCCGCCCCATTGTAAATCAGCGAACTGAGGAAATGGGGTTATAACAAAATTACCGAACAGAACTGTCAATATCCAAAGTCCCAGAGGCAAAAAGACAAAGCAGGTGGAAATCCACCGGAAAAATTGTCAACCACAATGGTCATGACTTGGTACAGGCTTTTCAAAAGAAATGGTTCCTCGCAAAAACCTCCCTTCCATTGCGGTGATTAAAAAACAATGAGTGAACTTGGATATAATACTTGCAGTTAAGTTTATACTGACATACAAATTTATTGTGAAGTAACTTTTTGTCTATTTGGTACCAATTCTAGGTTGAGGTCCCAAAAATTCCTTTTCAAAACACCTTTAAACAAACTTTACTTTCTCCAAACATTTTAATAGAAACGACTAGTCCGGGAAAAGGGGAAAAGTTACAAGGCAAGTCCTGGATTTCAGTATCCGCCCAGCGTCACAAAAATTCATATCCGGGATGCACACACCCGTGTGATGGACAGCAGGCAGAGAGAAACATGGACAATTTAGCCCTTGTGCTCGTTTAGATTCTGTGTGTCATTTATTTACTACTTTATTTTCAGCTTACCATTACATATGGAAATATCAAAGGATTCGTTTATGTTACAGTTTACAGTTTTAGGTAAGGTATACTATAAGTAAATAGACTTTTGTCCTACTTTGATTTTGTAGGTTGTAGGGTGATACTTTATGATTTCAAACTTCTAGTTCATTTAATATTCCCTATCAGTGAATTCGACAGAGATAATGTAAGAAATACAAAAATAAAACAGTAAATTTCGTTATGCTCTACACGTGTTTCAAGGAGTAACCTCTAATCAGCAGCATTCAAATCAAATAACGTGGAACGCCATAATCCAAAAAGCAATACTCATTTCCAAAAATATCGAAATAGGAAGCCAAATCCAGTATCAAGGACATCTACCGAGTGCCTTACACGGAATGAAGCCTCGGTAAGTTTAAGTCGTTAGAATTTTGATAAAAACAGTAAATTTCTATCACACGAGAGGTAAAATTTTCATGTCAGACAAGTCTGACTATTGGGCTGGTGAATACCCTCAAGGACCTCTGGTCCACCAGCAGTGGCATCGGCCCCAATGCAAAAATACTGAAGTTGCATAAAACAGTTAATTTCGTCTTTTCTCGAGCTGGACGCAGTGGGACGGAGGGAAAAGATAAAGAATAATTAAAACCAGTGAAAGATATCCCAATCAAAAATATTGATCTTATGTAATTACCTATTTCATCCGTAAAATACAACCCGGGAATACAACTAAATACGACTGGAAGCCTATTTTACTGCATGATTAGAGATTTCCCTCTGTAAACTATCATTTACGGAAGAACACCTCAACTACAAATATGGCCTTTTCGAAATCTATATTTCAAACACAAAATAAATGAAAAATATAAGTGAAAAATACGTTTATAACATTGAAAAGAGAAAATGTATACGAAGTAAAATCAAAGCGAGTGCATTGTCAAAGGAATGAATAGCCGATAATAATTGTATTTCTATAGTCGAAAGTGTTTGAAATTTTAGCAAAAATAATTTGACATTTGTTTAGACTTAGGAATACAATAATTATCTGCTGGCATTTTTTTTCATTATCGAGTCCAAGTCCCATGCCTCCTTGCATTTTTGACTGTGCAGCGAAAATCTCGCATTGAAATAAACCTATTTACTATCATGTTATATTCAAGACACGTGAACATCAGGTTCAATTTTAAACTCAAAGTTTAAAGGCTTCATGCCCGGGGGGCGGGGGTAACTTCCGATATATTGGTATACGGGGACGTGCGGCAAATTCGGGTGCTTATTTTACAAATTCTAGTATTAATTTGATGCTCATTTTTCCCCTTTCATATTTATTTGGGTCTAATTCTACACATCTGGTATTAATTTGGGTTGTCTTTTCAATTTCGTATAAATATTGGTGAAATATTGCAAGTAGATGTATTAAAAAAAATATCAATTTTATTGTGAATTGACAAATTTGATATGCCAAATTTACGAATTGCCCCTTTCTCTTCTAATCATACAATAAATTTACAGTAGTCATTAGTATTTTCATGGGTGTCATACATTAGGGCAGTATTTATTCGGGTATGGATTCCGATCATAATCTAGTATTAATTTGGGTACATTTTTCGGACCTCCAGCCGCACGTCCCCGTTCAAAATATATGAGAGTTACACCCCCCCTCGGGGCTTCATGTTAAGACCACGTGGTTAAGACGATACAAACAGTTCTCGTGGGTTTTTCAATGCCTATCTAAAACTTGATAATACATAAAAATAGAACTTGCAATATATCAAGACATCATACTAAAACAATTGCAGCCCTTGAAATAATTCACAACACATAGTATTACTCTATTTAATTGACTTGACTGGTCACGCGGGGTCAATCATATCGGGACTATTCGTTTTAAACTAACCAATTAAGCCACGCCCATTTGAGTAATACAGGTCATCTATTAATACGCAAATAACAAATATTACATTGCTAAGTAACTCAACGCATTAAAGATGGAAATTAAAGCACTTACATATCAGTAAAAAAAACAAATTCATCTTACCAGTGAAAGGATCAACACTAGCTCAGATTTTGAAATTATATAATTAGCATTGTAAGCAAAGCAAAAGAAAGCTATTTACATTTATTGCATGAGCTGCCAGTGCAGACAAGGTGCTCATTCATTTTGTAAATTTTCAGTTCTAAAAATTTTCTCACAGTATCAGAAAAGATTTATGTCGGATTTCTTGGAGCATTATAGTATTGCATTTGCAATTCTTCGACGGACATATACATATTCGTCCCTTAACACTGACTATAACACTTTCAAAACGCCATGCCTTCTGTCTGTTAATCCAACGATCACAGTCTTCTAGAATTCCATATACAAAGATTTGCCGTCACTGGTTAGACTTAAGAGTCTGTCCGAAATCTGTCGAATCTTACGAAACAGAGCACAGCGTAGTGAGCCAGCTAGGAGGCAGCACTAGTCAGTCTACTAAGTAAAACCCTGCAGGCAGTACACATTGGTATGCAATAGAATTCTACAAGACTTTGATGTTTTGATTGCCCTTGTAGCAATATCAATGGAATGCAACAACCGATCGCGTTGGGACTAATATAAAGTTTAGTTAACTTCATCCAAATAAAAAAAAACCAAAACAAAAATGACAGTTTTTGCGCAGTTCAAGGAAAATAAGTATGGATCAACAAAACATATCCAGTGAAATTCGAACATGGTCTGTATTTAACATATCATAACTGGACAGATTTTGTCAAAAGCATGTACCTGTTGAACATTAAAGCTGCTGGAAATACATTTGTCTAAACTAAGAAGCTGACAGAAAGAGAAATAAATCAATTATATGTGCAAAAATGGAGAATGAAAACGTGATTTATGTCAACCGTCAGTTTGAACGCTTGTTCAACAACCGCAATTCCAGACGCTTTATCACATTTTGCTGTCAAAAACAGGTACGTGCTTTTGACAAAATCAATGACCAGGTAATTCTTATATCTGTCCAGTTATGATATGCCTCATGTACAGTAAACCAGAGGCTCCCAGGAGCCTGTATCGCTCACCTGGCTTTCAGTTGCCACAATCAAGCTAACATTGTAAGTTATTCAGTTGATCTTCATTCTCTCAAACTTTGGTAGCTCGAACACGACCATTTAAAGTCTGAGTATGTTTTACATGATAAACATGGATGTAGCGTTGTTCGACACCCAGCAGTGAATTCCGCTCAAACCGGCGCTAGGGGCCGTCTTGAACTTACTATGAGGTATGAGCATAGCTCATTGTTGAAGGCGGTGACTTCAAGATGAAGAAGAACAATAAAAGCGTTATTCCATTGTTTTTCCCACGTATTTGTGGAGATTTTGTCTCATTTGCTTTTACTCCATATCCCTTCATTGCTTATTTTACTTTATTTATTTATTGGGCGGCTTTTTTGTCAAAAAAATTTTTGCTTAGGACCACTTTCGACACCAGTTTTGAAGTCGAGACATCATATTGTAAATGGCCGTCAACGAACAATTTTAGAAATCGGTTTTGAAGCTGCAAAATCAAAATCTATTTGAAAACCAAATTTTATTGAAATCAGACAATTTGAATTTTCCCGCCTTTTTTGGCAGCCATTTTGAAAATGGCCGTCAGCGAAACATTTTCAACATCTGTTTTGAAGTTGTGAGTCAATACCTATTTGGAAACCAAATTTCATTGAAACTCGCACAAGTTTGAATTTTCCCACCTTTTTGGTGGCCATTGTGAAAATGGCGGTCAAGGAACAATTTTCAACACCAGTGAAGTTGCGATATCAATATCTATTTGGAAACCAGATTTCATTGTAATTTGATAATGTTGAATTTTCCCGCCTCTTTCGACAGACATTTGAAAATGGCAGTCAACAAACAATTTTCAACACCGGTTTTGAAGTAGCGACATCAATATCCACTTGGATACCAAATTTCATTGCAATCGGACAATGATGAATTTTCCCGCCTTTTTTGGCGGCCATTTTGAAAATGCCGCGGTCAACAAATTATTTTCAACACAAGTTTTGAAGTCGCCACAACATGGCAAACGTTTTATCAATTTACAGTTAACCTTCATCTTCTATAGTTTTGGAAATAAAAGTAGAAAAATATGAAAATTTTGAAAATTCTGTGAAAAAAGGGGCATTAATTCCTATAAAGAATTTTGGATTTTCCTCAAAATTTCAGGGTGGGTAGATCTTGATATGCTAAACATTTTTGCGATTTACACTTGACCTCTATCTTTTACACTTTTTGAAATAAAAAATAAAAAATACACAAATTTAATTTGAACATTTTAGGGAAAAAGGGCAATAACTCCTCCAAGGAATTTTGGATTTTCATCAAAATTTCAGGGTGGGTAGTTCTTGATATGCTTAACATTTATGCACAATAAAAAATAAAAAATACACGAATTTTGAAAATTTTAGGGAAAAAGGACAATAACTCCAAGACGGGTTTTGGATTTTCTTCAAAATTGAGGGCAGGTAGATCTTGTCATGCTGTTCATTTTTATCCTGTCAGATTTTTGAAATCTGTAACGGTTTTTGACTTATTTGTAACAGCAATTTACCCCTATGTTCTATTTTTAGTAACAGCGGCTATGTTGTTTGGTCTTCGGACTAATCGAACATAATTTTAAAACTGCATGCCCTGGTGATGCTTCAGGCCAAGTTTGGTTACAATTGGCTCAGCAGTTTTAGAAAAGAAGATTTTTCGAAATTGTTGACGGACGACGGACGCAAAGTGATGACAAAAGCTCACATGACCTTCTAGGCCAGGTAAGCTAGATACGTAAAAGAACTACCTATAGCTGACATGGCGTTCTTCTTCTACATATCCACCGGAAATTTAACAAAACAACCGTTGCCTCTCCGGATACCATACAGTGAGTAAATGGTACCAAAATATTAAACTCTACTTAAATGCAAACTGACGTTATCATCCAGACACCAAAGTATGACGAACGGACGCAAGGACAGACCGGTGGAAAGATGAATGTTTTGACAGACTACAGGAATCATGTTTATCCTTACTTTTTGAAGGAAGAGGAATAAAAAAACAAACAAAACATTTAATTAAGATAATTTAGCACATTAATCAAAAAATTACTTGATTTGAATTCTGTCTTGTATTGAAACAGCAAAGGGTAAGTATAAAATAGATATGTGCCAGTATATATATATATGTCAAATGTTATTTTGATAGAGCTAGATAAATAGAAAAAATATCAAAAGTTAATATTACCTTCTCAGTTTCACCAATCAGTGTTTTTGTTGGAGGGAATTTGGGTAAATTTTTGCATGAGAAAGGAAATAACTTTCAGGCAATACTTCAGATTTTCTGTTCGAAATGTATTGTATCAGAGCAGTGTGGTAATTACTGGTAATACATCATATCTAATCTATAGATAATGTTAGAAGATTTAAAAAAGTAATTCTAAAAAAAAAGATTAATTAAATATAATTTATTTGTATAGAGAACGGTTTTCTTTATCGTTTGTCTCGCTCAATAATGTCTTAAAACATATATTGCTATAGAAGTTTTCCCTCAATTATGTCAAACATAAAAACAAGAAATATTTCGTTTTTGAAGTTTAATACTATTTCGTATTTTAAATAGCGAAGGCAGCATACAGGCTAATATCAGTATTTACGTGAAGCCATATGACGAAGGGGTGTCTTTTACAAACCTTAAAAATGATATAGTACAACAAACAAAGGGATTAATTGACAACGGGACCTTAGGAGACTTTCCTATGTTACCTACGAAGAACAAAGACGTTCTTGATATGATTCAAAACGGTAGGTGTAAATCTAATAGCCAGTCATTTGATTGAATTATTTTTTTGACCCCCCCCCCCCTCTGTTGTTTCTGTCAATATTTACTCCATGTCTTTTGTTCTTTATTCTATATGTTTTTGACAATAAAATAAATCTAGAACAGACTAGTTTGAAATTGTAACCAAGAACAACCTAAATATGTAACTGTGGTACAAGTTGGAGTTGGTGTTTCTATACAGCACTCGTAAGAAAATAGATATAATATTAGAAAATAAATAAATTATGTGTGTTCGTTCTTTCGGCATGTCTTTAAACTTTGATTCGGACCTATTGATATTCGCCCGCAATAAAAACCATTATGGTCAACCAATTCCTGGAGCTTAGAATAAAATTTCTTCAGCTGTACTGCATGAAAATCTAAGAAATTAATCTGACCAAGTCAAGGATGGTCTGCAGTAATGTTACTTGTGAAAAATGAAATATTGTTGTACATTATACATTCCGTAAAAGCTCGACAACAAGTTGAAAGACCTGCTTGGATCATACTGACCTGATGTGAAATGTATTTTAGGAACTGAAATGCGCATCTAAAAGGGGGGTTCGCCGGGATGGAGGTGGTGGTGATGGCTTTTTCTGGAACGTTTAAAGTTCATACAATTGACACTGAAAAATCAACTGGTACCAGCTTTTTCAGTGGTTGGATCCTCTGATGATATTGTGTTAACTTGGCCTATTCTCAAAGTATAATGGTTTCGTATGTTTACTAACCTATTATGATCAAACTTGAAAAGATTTATAACATAAAACTTTAGAAATATGCGTTCAGATTCACTGCCATTTTATCATGTTATTATTCAGGTTTCAAAAGACTGAAAGCAGAGAAAGCCAGTAATTTGTGTGAAAGTGAATATATTTTACTTAATAATCAGTGTTTAGAAAAATGCAGTCAGTCAGAAAACAAGTGTTATCAGGGATCATGTTACTTGGACGTTCTTGGAGACAAACGATGTCTGTAAGTAAATAAAGTTTGGAATTTTGTGATGATAACCGTGTTTGTTCTTTCGCCATGTTTGCTGACTTTAGTTCGGACCTATGATAATCGCCCGCAATAAAAACCATTATGGATAAACAATCCTTGATGATTAAAATAGAATTTCTTCAGTGAACTTTGATTAGCCAGCCTACGTGTTGTAGATGATCTTTAATTAAGCTAAATACAGCGACAAACTTGGAAATCTTAAATGTTCCTCAGGATAATATGTAAATCTGTCTTGAAAAATAAATTATATGCGTCTAATGTCAAAGACCAACCGAGTTAGAGTCTTAGAATTAATATTATCGAGAACATCTCTCCTCAGCGGAAAGATGTTCTCGATAATCGAGGTAGAGTCTTAGAATTATCGAGAATATCTTTCCTCAGCGGAAAGATGTTCTCGATAATAATAATTCTAAGACTCTAACTCGGTTGGTCTTTCGAGAACATCTTTCCTCAGTGGAAAGATGTTCTCGATAATATTAATTCTAAGTCTCTTACTCTGTTGGTCTTTGACATTAGACGCATATATATATATATATATATATATATATATATAGTTAACCGCGTGGTCTAGGGTGCTGGACGTAGTGCAGGTGGTGTTGCCATCGATGTCATAACAGTGATGGTTCAAATTCCGGAAAGGGGGCTGTACCAATGTGCAGATCTAACAATGTTGGGCTGATTTTCAGACATAAATATACTATGGGAGTCTAGGATGATGTTTATTTCGCTGAACTTGATTACTCTTTATTTAGGGGCTAACTCCGACCTGCCGTTGGGTGTGGGGTTTTCTCACCATTCATTGAAGATCCTATGTTGGCTTTGAGTTGTTATTACTCTCCTTTGGGTCGTTTTCTCTCTGACACATTCCCCGTTTCCCTTCTTTTTCCTAGTAATAATAATAAATAAAAAAATAATAAGTATAATGTCTCACGATAATATCCATTGGACGGGTATAGTATGAAGAGGGGCCGATGGGTTTATTTCGTTCTCCGTGAACGAGGATTTTAATCCACGTGATTCGTTTTCCATTTCATTAATTTATCGTGAAACGTTATTAGAACATCGCCGTGAATCGTTCTTGATCAAATTGACAAAATGAATTTCCCGTGAACTGTGATTGGTCCGAATAAATTTTTCGTGATTCGTGATGAGACGCCATCATATCCACGATTCGCCAAAAAGAAGAGTTTTCGATAGCTTAGTGTTACCTTTCCACGTCGGTATTAATATCACATGGCTTCAATACACGATATTTATTGCGATGAGAGAATGTAGAGATGTTTAAATTACACTGTTTTTGTGTATTTCAAGACCGTGAACACGATAAAATGGTCTCATGAAAGTTCATTTGACTGTTTTCCATCAATATGTATTTATTTCTTTAAATTTTGATGAAGAATGTTCTGTGATATAATTTGCCATTAGTTCATGTCAAGTTCAGTTTAAATTTAGCGGATTTTAGTATTCATTTCCAATAAAATGTCAAATGTTAAACATGGTGGTGATGTTGTCTGACGGATCGGCACCAAGCTATAACTACCCCACGCTGTCAGGACCTCATGAGTATTATTCAGGTCAAGTTTTCTTTTAATCCATGCACCAGTCTCTAAAAGAATCTTTATACGCATTTTCCATATGGCCAAATGTTAAAAAGTAAGTTCCCTTCATGCGACTATGTAATTGGAAGACAGATGGGCACCAAATTAACAACACGATTGATCAGCATCTCATAAGTATCATTCATGTCATATTAAGAAAAAAAACCTTATTTGTTATCATAAATTATTCTCATTTTAATAATAAAGTTTGTGTTTCTAAAGTTTGAGATATATAATATATTTTGTCTTTAGTTCATTGCATAAGTTAAGAAGCAAAGATCTCAATCTCCCGAAAAACATATTTTCTAACTTTATCTATGAGTTGTTTTGTTCACAATTTTTGAGGTGGCATTTCTCTTTGTTATTTTTTAATGCCTTTTCATTAATTTCTATTTTATCTAATATAACCGCTGCAACAAGTACACCAAGAATATGTACCTTTTTAGTTTTTTCCTTTTTTAATTTAGATTATGCATTGAGCGAAATCGGCTGTATTTGTGAGAAATTCTATCCATAAATTTATAGACGTACAACTTTATATATATATATAAACATCTCAAGGGAGTAGTACCAAAAGGCCGATTCTGCCGCACTCATGCAAAATCCTGCATAAAAATCCCTACCTCGAGGGCAAAATGCAAACGGACGGCATTCCTATTGATCATAGGGTAAATACAAGAATAAGCCAGTCTCTACAGGACACCTTAAAGAGAGGTGTGCCTACGTCCAAGATTGAAATAAATAAAGATATGGCATCCAGAAGAAATAAGATGGATCAGTTCCAGGATTTCTTTCTGGAGAATGAAGAAGATTTGGAAGATAACACCCCCACCCCCCAAAAGCAGCATCAGTGCTGCAATGCCCCCAACCTGGTGCAGATGGATGAGCACACCCAGCAGTGTCAAAATTGTGGGATGGAGCAAGTCCAGCGCTTTGAGCATCAGCCAAGGGAGCAGAAGACCACCTGCGGCTACCCACTCAAGAGGAAGCAGGGGCAGTTCTGCAAGAGCAAGCCGGGGAAGGATGGTCTCTGCTGGAGACATAATAGGCAACCACGCGAGACGGAAGAAGAGGAGACCATCCCCGTCGAGGGTAAGATGGTGGTTGAAGAGACCATGAAGACCCTCCGCCAAATAGCTAAGGATGAGGGTCTGAGGGGGGTCAGCAGGAAAAGTAAAGAGGCCTTGGTGAAGCTCATCGAGGAGAAAACCACCCGTAAATTTACCCGTAAGGAAGTCTTCAGCAAGAAGCAGCTGAAAGCACTCGCTAAGAATCGTGGCCTCACAAAGTTCTCCCGCCTCAAGAGAGAGGATCTCATTCAGCTGGTCGAAGAAGATATCAGAAATACCCCAGTCGAGGATGAGATCAAGGTCACCGATAGGCGTCAAGCGCTGAATGGTGTATTTGGCACGGTCGCCATTGAACCCGTAAAGTCGCATGACGTAACCACATATCTCAAAGTAAGTCGGAGCACGATCTTCACCACCATCTCAGACGCTCTCGCCAAAAAGAGGGGATTGAAGGTTTACTTAGTGTTCCTTGCAGAAATGGTGAAGACCAACCCCGCGACCGGAGAAAATATCCACATCACCCCTTACTTCCGATCAGCTTTTGCTACCCTCACCCAATCATCCGACCTCGAATTGGAGATTGCCTTCATGATGGAGAAGATCAAGGAAAATATAGCTAAGCACATGCGTGAAGGGAGCGGATGGACTTTCGGACACGTCGTGAAGCTAGAAATCCACCTTAACCAATTCAAGCCACTCAAGGGGGGTTCCTTCTTACCAACCCCATCGGCTCTTGCGAAAAAGAAGGCGATCATCAATGTGAAAAATGAAGATGATCGCTGCTTCCAGTGGGCAGTGCTGGCAGCCCTTCACCATGAGGAAGTCGATCAAAAATCCACCAACCGCGTACAGTACAGGAAATGGGAAGATGAGCTAAAATTCGAAGGCATTGACTTCCCAGTCTCACTCAAGGCGATCGATAAGTTCGAGAGGCAGAATCCCATCATAAACGTCAACGTCTATGGCTTCAATGGCATAAAGAAGGGTGAAGAAGAGGAAGAGGCTATTCAGATCTACCCCATCAAGATATCCAAGAATACGGGCTCCACCCACGTAGATCTCCTCTTCCTGACTCGTGAAGGCAAGCAGCATTACTGCTGGATCAAGAGCCTCTCTCGACTTCTTAGCTCTCAGGTGACGGAGCACGGTCATGAGCTTTTCTTCTCCCGAAGATGCCTCAGTCATTTTTCCAGGCAGGATATCTTGGACGAGCATATAGAATATTGCAGTCAGAAGGATGCGGTCAGGATCGAGATGCCAGAAGAAGGGACCACCATAGCCTTCCACAACCACAAAAAGATGATGAGAGTCCCCTTCGCGATTTACGCGGAAATCGAGTGCTTCACGGAGAAGCTCAGCACCTGCCAGCCGGATCCATCACACTCCTACACAAAGGCCTACCAGCTTCAGCGAAAATCAGGCTTCTGCTATTACGTGAAGTACGCTGATGGGGACTACAAAGATCGGGTCATCTATTGCGGCGAGGATGCAGCCAAGAAATTCGTGGAGTGTATGGAGGAGGAAGTGCAGACCATTGGTAAGCTTAACAAGGAGAATAAGCCCATGGTGATGACCGACGAGGACAAGGAGAGCTTTGAAGAAAGCGCGCACTGCCACATTTGCGGGGGTGAATTGGGATAGGATAAGGTTCGGGACCACGACCATCTTACTGGGAAATATCGAGGCGCAGCACACAACGAGTGCAATCTTGACTTTCAGCTCCCGAAGCACGTCCCCATCTTCTTCCACATCTTGAGTGGGTATGATTCCCACATCTTCGTCAAGGAGCTTGGATTCTTTGAGGGTAAGATCAACTGCATCCCTAATACCGATGAGAAGTATATCAGCTTTTCCAAGATGGTGGGAGATCTGGAAATGAGATTCGTTGACTCATGCAGGTTTTTGACGGATAAGCTTGAAAATCTAGCAAAGAATCTAACCCCGACCAATTCAAGACCGTGAAGGCAAGATTTGGCGATCACCACGAGCTGATGATTCGAAAGGGGATATTCTTCTCCCAACATAAGCCAATATACAACGCAATGCAAAGTGATGCACATAATGCAGTATATAACATATAGACAACGTACTGCATCCAATTATAATCTCTGTAATAATAACTAACACTCGTATCAATTTGGATAACCACACGACAGTGCCATGTGCTGAAAATCAAAGAACGGGGAAAGAACAAATTTTATCTTGCTTCATATAAATCGACAAAAATTACCAATATATTGGGGGAAAAATAATCTGAGCAAATAATTTAAAAAATTTTCAGTCATGTAAATGCCATAAATTTTAATTAAACTGTACATCCAAAGAAAAAATAATCACAACCCTAAAATTTTGGAAACTATTAACCTGTCATGTAAAGAATCTTTCACATATCCATCTTTAGCGGTTTCGGACCGCCATCTGCCATGTTTTTTAAATAAGCGGTCGGAAATACCGAAGTTAGCACATGTTGTAGCCCCTCCAGAACGTAAACTATGTAAACCGTATTTCTTTATATCGGGGACGAATTGTTGAAAAGCGTCAATGAATAGTTCTCTCATCCTGGTATATGAAAGTGGTTTATTTTCCTTGCGGAGTTCAAAACGATCCTTGAATTTTGTAATATTTCTAAAAACATATTCACTGGAATCGACTGGAATATTTGACAAAGACAAATACAATTCAGGACAAAGATTAGAATCCGTACGTGCTATAACAACTGAATTGCCATCACGGTATATATCTGTTTTACTCTTCGGAATAAATATCGAAATATAACAAGAATGAAATAGTATATCACATCTTCTTATACTAAGAAGCTCTGAAACTCGCAGAAATCCTGCATAAGCAAGTAAACAAGCACATATCAACCGTTGTGACATAAGATTATTCTCTTTATAAAATGAATTGTAAAATTTTTCCAAAATTTCTGGTGTAATAGGCTCCTTTTTGTCTATCGGTATAGCTAAACGACGCTTAGCACCTTCAAAAACGTTCCTAACTACCACGGAGTTAGTCGGAGAAGAAGTGCAAACTAAATTATGTGCCCATTGCAGACTGTAAAATGCGGAAATAATCGGACTAACTGTACGACACTGTTGTACCAAAGAAGACAAATAAAGTGCAACATAAAACGGTTTTGCCGGGAAAATGTCACTGTTATTAACACCATGAGAAGCGGCCCATTTTTTCCAACGCATAAATCCAGCATGGTACGTTTTAACGGTAGTATCTGCTTTTGACTCGCACAATAATTCCATAAGTAAATCTAAAGGTCCCTGTAATGATGACGATATAGTTTTAACATCCGATCCATAAGCCTGCAAAAATACATTTGTATAACAAAAATTACAATTAAGAAAAGTTCTCAATTATTCGAAACTACGTATAAATTATTACTAAATGTTACTTAAACATTAACAAGACCATTTCTACACATGGTCTTAATGCTATACCTAATAGCATTGTGTGTTAGTATGTTAATGTCAACACGACTTATCACAATTAAGTCTTAATGCCGAATCCGTACTTAAACAGATATGCATTGAAAGTTAGCTAATATTCTAAACATCTCATACATCTGAAAAATTCAGAAAAACATAAAAGCTTGTACACCTGTAAGCAAATAGCTTAAACACAATCATAAACCTGGCAACTAATGCCTAAAATCCAGCCTTAAAGCTAACATTCTAAATGTCAAATCATTATAACCAAATATAGATCGTTTACTCTTGCCTGGAGTGTAAAATTCCTTTGTGTTTGGTAAATCAATATAATCAATTACTTGATCTATGAACCCGTCACCACCGGGGCATAACATAGGCCAATAACTGGCAGACGGCCAACACGGCACTATCAATGTACCAACTGCTCCACATTGTCTCATGTACTTTAGTACACGTGAAACTAAAAACACAGGGGGCACAAATAAACCATTCACCCCTTTCCAATCTACCGAAAAAGCATCTATACCAGAAGAATGTTCATTCCAAAATCTAGAGTAAAAAACTACAAGTTTAAAATTATGATCTGAAGCAAACCAGTCCACCTCATGTGGTCCCCATAGAAATTCGATCATCTGAAAAATTTTTTCACTGATGCCCCAATCATCATAATCAACAATGCGACTTAAATAGTCAGCTTTATCGTTCTCAGATCTAGGAATCCAAACTATGTCTATATCAATTTTAAATGTGAGACAAGTACTAAAAATGTCTAATGCTAAGTTCTGCAACACAGTTTTTGTACTACCCCTACTGACAATACTGACTACATTTTGGTTATCAGTATACCATTTAATTCTTTTGTTTGATAAGAAGTCTATTAATGACAAAAGCACCTTTTTAACCGCAGTGAGTTCCTTCCATGTTGAGCTGTTACCACGCTCGGAATCAAACCACATACCATGAGCAACGTTAAACGGTGTTTCAACAATATATCCACCAAACCCTGTATTGCTTGCATCACTGTACACAACCCTCTGACAAGATTCGTCAGTAGTAAAGCACTTAATATTAATATCCTTGACAAACTGTTTCCAAAAACCTAACTGTTCAATACTAGCATCGGATAACTTAATATAAGAATACCAAGAGAATGCACTATTTACATCAATAGTTAAGTGTTTTGTCATCAAATATGCAATGTTGCCAATAACCGAATACATGGATATAATTTGTCCGACTACAGATGCTATATTTCTAACATACACTTTTTTACGATTTGATACGCATGATAAAATATCAGTTATAGTGTTTAATACCTTGTCAATCCTTTGATCTGGGATTTTATAAAATCCGAATTCAGTGTCAATGAATGTACCTAACCAAACCAGACGTTTGGTAGGCTCCCACATAGACTTCTCTGCTTTAGGTGCAAATTCACTTTTAATCAAATCAGATTTTACCTGTTCTGATACAGTTTTACACAATTCACCATCTTCTACAATACCTAATCCGTCGTCAAGGTACATAATTACCTGTTTACCTTCAGATCTCCATTTCTTGACTAATGGTCTTTTAAGTTTGGTAAACAAATAACATGCTGTACTTAAACCCAATGGTAAAACAAGAAATTTAAAAAATGTGGTCTTACCATCACTATCCCAAGAAAATCCTAAAAAATCAGTGTGTGGTTCATAAATGCTCACATGATGATATGCAGAAGTAATATCAAATTTAAAAAGATGTGAATTAACTTTAATATGTGGTCGAGCTGTCCGCATATCCTCAAATTTCACGCTCTGTTTCCACAGATGTTTATTTACAGCTGGTAAATCAAGTATTAATCTTTTCTTACCGTTTGATTGTAATGACACGGTCAATGGATTTACAACAAAGGGGGGTTTATCACATCGCACAGCTAAACCTCTGTCTAATAAATCTTGTATTGCGGTAATAACAAAATCTGCATTGTTTTTAGCTGACAAATTGTTAGGTAAACAAACTGAAGGAGGCATAGAATAAAAGGGTAATTTGTAACCATTACGAATAGTATCAAGTACAAAATCATATGCACCCATATCAACCCAAAATTGAATGTTGTCTTTTAACCTGTCTTTGACAATAATATGTGCACTACCTTGTTCGTACTCGTAATAATCTCTAGTTAATAAAGTGTTATTGTCTAAGCTACTAGTATCAATCAAATTTAAAGAATACTCATCTTTAACAAAATTATGTTGCTTTTGGTGGGGTTGCTGTTTTGTTGTTGGCGTAGGGGCAGTTTGCCCTCCAATGCTTGTAGCTTCCACAATTGAAACAGGGTCCCCGTTGTTGTTGTCTTCCAACGTAGTTGCCTTGGGTAAACGGGACACTGGTGTACCAAGACGGCTGGCCCCCACGAAAGGGCGGCGGAATATACCCAGGAGCAGAAACAGCATGTGTTGGCTGTGGTTTTACGGCTTTCTTAGATTTCTTTTTACGAATAGCCCTATTTTCAGCTCTAATAATCTTGGATTCATCTTCGGAATCACTGGCGATGGGGTTGGCCTCAAATTGACGAGCAGTATCCCAACCTCCATCTGAAGTGTCAGCAATTTTAATCAGCTTATTTCTATGCTTAAGCCTGTCCAAACATGCAACGATTAGGTCACGGGCATAATCTACTTTTGTATTGTCAATTGCCCAAAGTGCCTGAGTAAGGTCTTCCATATTTTCAGTGTTGCAATTGTATTGAATTTTATTACCTTCCGAACGCCATTTATACTGCGCGTCTGTTTTCAGCTTTTTCACCTGAGACTTCATACTCTGATTGCTTCCGTGAAATTCGTCACGAAGAGTTCCCATCTTCTCTGTAATTTTGGCATCAACGATGGCTTCAATGTTCTGGCCTTGACGTTTAACTGCGTCGAGTACAGTTTGGAGCGAAATTTCTTCATTAGGCGGCGGATCCATGTCTTCCATGTTAACAAAACTAAAACGCGGTCTGTTCGATACGGCACTGTCGCGCTGAATGACAGAAACACGAGAGGCGGGAACCTACGTAACAATCTATGGGCAGATAACTTAGAAGAAATTAATTTCAATCTAATTCAGTCCCTTCAAACGATTGAAATTACATTTTCCCTACGATTATATGGATGGACCGACCAAGCTGGAAGAAACTCAGCTCCCACCCAAAGAAGCCTTCTGCAGCACACTTTACGCGGAGGGCATCACCGACGAACACTACGCGCACGCTCAGAGGGTCTGGGAGACCTTCGAGTGCAATACCCTACGCGACTACCATGATCTTTACCTAGAAACCGACGTCTTGCTGCTGGTGGATATCTACGAGAATTTCAGGGATATCTGTCAGACTCACTATTGGCTTGATCCCGCCAACTACTTCACATCGCCCTCAAAACTACTGGGCAAAGATGACGCAATCTCTCCCCACGGGAGATTTCGAATGGGTGCAGCCGGAGGAGATCGATGAGATCTTGGAATACCCCGACGACCACGAATATGGCGCCATGGTAGAATGCGATCTCGAATATCCGAAGGATCTTCATGACGCCCACAACGACTACCCTCTCGCGCCCGAGGCCGTAGAGATCGACAAAGTCCGCAAGCTCATACCTCATCTAGGCAAGCGTGAAAAATATACCCTCCACTATCGAAATCTAAAGACGTATTTGGAGATGGGCATGAAGCTTACGAAATGTCGTCGGATCATCAGGTTCAGACAATCCCCATGGCTCAAGCACTACGTGGATCTGAATACCACTCTTCGCGCCAAGGCCAAGACTGACTCCGAGAAGGATTTCTTCAAGCTCATGGTTAACTCAGTCTTTGGCAAGACCATGGAGAATATCCGGAAGCGCGTAGACGTCAGATTGGTCACCACCGAGAAGCAGGCCTTGAAGCTCGTGGCCAAGCCTAACTTCGAACGTCGGGTGGTCTTCACCAAGAATCTAGCAGCCATACATATGAAGAAGACCAAGCTGAAATTTGATAAGCCGATCTACCTAGGAGCCTGCATCTTGGATATTTCGAAGCTTCTCATGTATGATTTCCACTATGGATTCATTAGGAAGACGTGCGGTGATCGCGCTCGACTTCTCTTCACGGACACAGACAGCTTGGCCTATGAGATCCAGACCGATGACTTCTATATATCGCTCAACACGTCCAGGAAAAATTCGATACGTCCAACTACCCAGACGAGCATTCCTCTGGCATCCCCACTGGAGTGAATAAGAAGATCCTCGGAACATTCAAGGACGAGTGCGCTGGCAAGGCTATGACCGAATTCGTGGGGCTCCGAGCGAAGCTATACGCTTTCAAGGTGGATGATGGTGAGATCACCAAGAAGGCGAAGGGAGTCACCTAGAGCGTCATCAAGCACAGCATCGCCTTCGAGGACTTCAAGCGATGTCTCACCACTCAGCAAGAGATCATTCGTCCAATGAATATCCTCCGGAGCCATCTCCATCAGATCTACGCTGAGCAGATCAACAAGATCGCGCTCTCTGCCAAGGACGACAAGCGTCACATCCTCCCCGATGGCATCAGCACCCTTGCCCACGGACACTATCGAATCACCCACGGCTAAACCCCTCTGCACTTAGCAGACTCTGACGGGTGCGGATGCCCATCCCTCCTTAGTAGGCTCTGACGGGTGCGGATGCCAATCCAGACTGCCCATACTTAGATAAATGAGCAGCATACGAGTGCACAGCATCCTCCTCCCCACCAACCCCTCTCGAATCTAGATTTGGAGGAAGCTGCCAAGGCTCTTCATATCCTCCATTTCAGAGGGGTATTCATGCGCAATGCCTTACCACCAACCCCACGCCCCATCGAATGTGGCATCCTGAATCACGACGATCGCGATGGCCCTGCCACGCACTGGACGTGCTGGCATAAGTATGGAGGACTCAAAGTTTACTTCGATCCCTATGGCCTACCCCCACCCAACGAGATGATCGACTATCTGCGGCCGCAGATTCGATATAATACCGATGAGCTTCAGCGTCGAGGCGACGTGGTCTGTGGGCACTTTTGCTGCATGACTTGAAGCTTCTCTCGGAAGGTTGGATGCTCGAGGAGGTCATCTTCGACCTATAGATAAATGGATAAATTTGGATCTCACTCGAGGAAGCGCATGCCCGTCTGGCGGATGCTTCAGGATCTCAATATGAGCGATCATCGCATCACCAGTCTTGGATTGCCGCGAGATAGCTCGGACGCTGTGACGAAGAAATGGGTCACTCAGCAGCTTAAAGAAAGTATGAAAAGTATCGATGACCTAGAGGCTGAGCTTGGTGCTACCCAGAAAGCTCTCGAGGAAGAAAAGAAACGCTTCGACCGCATTGAGAAATATATGGCAAAGTGCCTACCCATGGCAGGTGGTAAGATGGAAGGGGATATCGATATGCAAGGGCATGTGATCCTCAATCTGCCAGAAGGGACCCGAGCAGACGAACCGGTCACCAAGGGATGGTATGCTAAAAATTGGCAGGAGGCGGTCAGTGCAATGCAAGGAAGGATCGAAGCCATGGATAAAAAGATCACGTCTCACCACGGATGGCTTCACAGCCTTTCTGGTCTCTCTCTTTCGAGGAACCGGAAAGACTACTGGGATTATTGCCAGTCGGACTCTTTGACCCATGAATTGAAAGACTTAGGATATCCCAACCACTTCACGAAGATTTCCTTCACCCCATCCCTGGTTCGTCGACGCAGGATATCTTCGATACGATAGACTTCCTGATCGGTGCGCTGCAGCTCCTGCTCGTAGAAGGATCCTTGGATCTCCTCATCATGAAAATCCTTGAGGCGATAGGTTGGTGGCTGCATCGCTAGGGTCTGAAAAATGGTGAAGACTACCTCAGTCCAGCGCGGAGTATATCCCTTCTCGAAAGTGCGCTTCTTCTTGATGATCCGGACTTTATCACCGATGTCGAATCGATGATGCTTCATGGGTGGGAGATCTCCGTAAAGATTCCAAAAGACCTTAGCCTCGTGCTCTTTCTTGCTGGCATCGGTGGGAGTCATCTTGATGGATCGATGCTTGGCGGACGAGATCCTCCAAGATGGGAAGGTAGGTGCGCGTGCTGTTGGCCGAGAAGTACTTGAACATCTTCTCCTTCATGGTACGATTCCAACGCTCTACTACGCTCGATTTCTCCTCATTCTCCGTGGAGTAGAGATCGATATCATGCTTCTGTAGCAGATCTTTCATCTCACGATTATAAAATTCCGTGCCCTTATCCGTCCATAGCTTCTCGGGCTTGTGATCCTTGAAGACGATCCGGAAGGCATCTCGCACAGTCGCACCTTTCTTATCTTTGAGTGGCACCAACCAGCCATACTTGGAGAAGACGTCGATGATGCTCAAGAGACATTTGAAGCCTCGATTATCCCGGGAGAAGGCGCTCATATCCGCCAGATCAGCTGCCCAGGTCTCATCCACCCCACCTACCACGACGCGCCTCTTCTCGAATTTGCGTCTGACTGGCTTATGCAGCTCTTCGGATAGATCATCCGACTCAGCAAGCACAAGGCTAAGATCCTTCTATATGCCTCTGAGAGCAACGCTCACCCTCGCCAGAAGCTACCAAGTGGATTTTGATGTGTCCAATAGTCTGAATACGGTGCTTGGATTCAATGCCCGAACGTATACCTATGACCGACGTACGAATGGATACGTAGAGGGTGAGCATATCGTCGATATCAGCATCAATAGCATCCTCGTGAATAGTGATATCATCCAAGGCAGCTACGTCAATGGCACCCCGCAGTCCACCATCTATAGTTTCTTTCCCGGGGTTGATCCAGGCATGAAGATCATCCAGACCCCTAAGATCTGATCTACTTACCCGTGACCCTGAAGACCATCAATCAGATGCAAACCTACCTGACCGATCAAGACGGTCGCCCCATCGATCTGCGAGGAGAGCATCTCACCATTTGCTTTCATCTGCGTGAGGTATAAATAAATGGATTATCAAGAGTATGGCGTCAACTTGACGAAGGGTCAGGCAGAGAAGATCCAGCGTGCAGCAAAGAAAGGTTGCCCCCTGAGCGTCCGATTGATGCATGCCAACCTATCTGGTTTGCAAAAGATGTTCCTCACTCAACGGCAGATCCAGCGCACCACCATGCTCTTGCAGAGCGGTAAGGATGATATGGTCTTGGAGATGAGCCCAAAGCAGGTGAGGTATAACGTAAAGGAAGGTGGATTTCTCCCCATGCTTGCAGGTCTCGCCTCTGCTGCGCTACCTATGCCAGCCAAAACCGTGCTGCCTGCTCTGGGTGGTGTGGATGCCTTGAGCGGTTTGGGTAGTGCAGCCATCCAAAAGGCCTTGGGATCTGGATTATATCTCAAGAAGGGTGGGCAAGTGTGCTGCGTGAAACCCCAGGGTCGTGGTCTGCATCTCAGCCCAAGTACTTTACCCAATATGTACGGTGATGGATTGTACTTGAAGAGTGGAAGTCGGCTCTACGATGGTAGTGGATTGATCCTTGGCCCTAATAGCCCCTTCAAGAGTATCCCCCTGCTAGGCATGCTTCTCTAGGGCCCTTAGATAAATGGTCGATGAAGTAGATGGTAGACTCGAGGATTTCCTGGATTCCGTGATTCAGAAATATGCCCGCATGCTTCGCAACTATAAGCGACTGGATAAGGTAGTCTCCACTATCCAAGCTGTAGCCTCCATCTGCAGTCTATTGCTTACCAATGGCACCATGGGGTCGGCTTTGACCGGGATCGGTGCTGTGGCCTCCCTCCCCCTTGGATCCCTCGCTTGCCTGAGTGCGACAACCACCCTAGTGCTCTCGCTGATCGTCAAGCGAATCACCAAGAAGAAGAAGAAGCATCGTGATACTCTCCGCTTGGCTAGATTTTATCAGTCTCAGCTCCCGGGTGAAGATGGTGCGCCTGTCGTCTGCCTGAAAAATTATTACAATGAGAAGGATCAGTTGCGTCAACCTTCTGTCCCCATTAGTGAAGAATTGAATGCGCATGCGCCGTAGGGAGGGTCCTTCCATTCGCGCCTCGCTCGGCTACGCCTCACGCCGCGCTCATTCCCGAACCCTCCAGATAAAAAAAAAATTCCCAATCCGTTTTGATTGGGAAATTTTGCGTCCTTACCCCTAGCCCTCTGGTATTTTTTTTTACTTCCTCACCAGATCGTAGGAGAGGTATTGTCGATTGGATTTCTTGCTCAGCTTATATCCGGTGCTTCGAACGTAAGCTCCTTGCAAGGGACCCTTTTCTTTGTTGAGCGTGGGGCAGGCCCATACTCTGGTGATTTCTCCTTCTCGATTTTTCAGAGTGAGAATCCTGCTTTTGCCGAATTTTCCTTCCACTTCTACCAGCTCCAAGATCTTATAGATCACTCCAGTAGGCAAATCCTTCCATGTGATGGATTCCTGATTCTGATCCTTCATCCCTTCCTGGTAGGCATCTTCGCTGATAAAGTCATCATCGTCAACAAGTTTATCGGGGTTGGTGGGATCGAATGAAAAAACAGTCAGTTCGTTTTACACGGCAGCTCTTTCAAATTTTTCCCTGTTGCTGGCGACTAGGTTATTCATATAATCTCCCATAGTCCGTTTGGGAGAGGATGGAGGACTGTCATTACAGACTAAATCGAATCCCCTACCTTTGTCATTATGCATATCATGTCTTCCCATTCTTGTGTTTACCCTATGATCAATAGGGATGCCGTCCGTTTGCATTTTGCCCTCGAGGTAGGGATTTTTATGCAGGATTTTGCATGAGTGCGGCAGAATCGTCCTTTTGGTACTACTCAAGGGTGTTACACAAATTCTGATCGCAACATTTTTTACATATTCCATGCAGGGTTCATTTACGAGAGCTTGAATAGCTTGTTTCCGTATCATATCAAGTAGTGTTTATATTGCTGTCATTCTATCCTCTTTTATTTTGTGAATAAACCAAATTTAGCGACGTTCCTTTTCAAGAAAAGTCACTGGGATCACTGAAACTGCTCATTGGGTATCCGGTATTCACGAAATCACATTTCTTGCAAATGCAATCAATAATTTTTCACTGAAAATATGGTTATATTAGAAATTGTTTACAAAATATGGTAATCAAACAATCAAGCAGGAAGTCTGATAATCAAATAATCTTTGAAATCAAACCTCGTAAATCAAATCACCAATAAACCTTTTAATAATTAAGAAACCTATGAGAAGGTACATATACCAAATTTCTGAGAGATTCAAATACTGTTTTGTTTATCGTTGTCTCGGTTTCCTCTTCCACCTTTGCTACTTTTTTATTACAAAATATTTGAAAATGGAACTCTTGTGTGATTGAAGGCGAAAACGATCTCCTGAAATACCAGTTAGACGGACTGACTGGATTCTTGATCTACTGAAATAAATATATACCACATAAAACAAAATATTTATGAAATTGAAGTATACACTTATAATTGGCCCTAAACGACAAGTCTTATACTAAATTTTAATTGAAGAAAAGAATTTACCTGAAGCGCTACAACAGATTGAATATAAACAACCCTTAGCTCAACACTGATCATTAATTAGTAATTCCCTCTCGATGTATTGATGTATTGATTTTTCCGTAAAGTATCAAAAATGTATCCCGGTTTGAACACGACTCAGAAGTCCCGTATTGACTAACTTGTTCCCAGCGTGATATCTGAAATTCTGCCCACTGGACGTTAAACTCTAATCAATTATTCAGTCCATCTTCCACCATTTCTTTTATCACTGAAAATATCTTTTCTGTTGACAGGTGCAACGAAGACAGACATTTTGTTTATTCCGGCAGCAAGTGTGAAGTGAAAACAGAAAAGTTGAAATTGGAATCCAAATACATAATAGCAATTACTTGTGGTATCGGTGTAATATTCTTAATTTTGTTGATTGCTATGTGTGTAATTTGTCAGAGACGCAAAGAAAAAGAAAAATATGATTATTACATGTAAGTGCAGTTTATCAATTGTCAATTGTATTAGCATATGTTAAGCCTTTATCAAGCTTACATTTTGTTGGATGTTGTTGTTCATTTTCATTTATTTGTTTTGTTATGTTGTCCACATAACATCTAAAGTGTCGTGTTTTTGTGAGTTAAGAATGTTCCCTTTTCTTCTTTTTTTGCTTTGATAACCTAATAACTAATATTATTTGCAATTTACTTCTGAAACGCATCGAACTTACTGTAACAACAGTATTAATTTTATACTTGAAACTAACAGTTGGTGGGTGAATTGGGAAAATCATTTGATTTTCATGGAGGGTTTAAAACACATAGTGCCTATTCATCAGAACAAAAAAAAAGTGTCTCATTTGGAGGAACGGATAAAATTTCTAATAAATGCAGGATTGATGATAAAAAAGTTAGCCTAAATTTGAAAACTAGATATTTGTTTCAGCAAAACGATGTCTAAAGAAAATTTTTTTCTTTTGTTTTCAATTAAGAGGGTGACGAAAAGGGGCCTCATCCCGATTTCCTGTCATTAAAATTCCGAATTCCCAGACATGTTGGAACAAAAGTTCCAATCGCGGTATAATTCGTATTTACATATTTTCATTTTATTCATAGATATGAAATTTAACACCAGTCTGATTTCTTACAGAGTTAATACCATGTCATTTACACCAGTAAATTGTCATTACAATTTTTTCATAGTTTCTTTGATTTGTTCTCATTATTTTTCAAATTTTACCTTTTTGAATATTTTAAACCCCACCACACGCAGTGGAGAGATATTATCTGATACCCACAGTCGTGTGTCCATCATACGGTCTTCAAACTTAGTATGTTAGCTGTTTACTACAAAACTCATGCCGAGTTCGATTTTGGGTTCAGATGTTTCTAGAGTTAGGTCCCTTGAAACTTAGAAAAGGTGGCGGGGTATCGTGTAATGCACCATTACTCTTTTTTTATTTTGTATTCCTAATAAACAATAAATATTACTTTGAATGTATATTTGTCTTTATACACCAAACATTTTCATGAATGATACTGTACAAAATAATATAACATTCAATATTATCAGTGATTTTGTAAAACCCTGACAATTTATAAATCCTATAATGGTCAGTGGTTTTTACAAAATCACTAATTATTTCTGGTATTTACGATCACAACTTCACCGTAGCATATCAACATAATAATTATCACATCGATTTTTTTCTCACATTGTAGAGCAAAAAATTTGTTTAGGAAAATATGCTAAATCTCGGCTGCAGAACGAAAAATGTTTGTTTGCTTGTTTAATGCTTAGTAATCATTTCAGCATGTCGCATTGATAAATATTTATTTTGTTGACATTGCTACAAAATGGCGACCGGGTCGCATTATTTTGTAAAATGAATTTTACAACTTTTGGTATTTGAATGCTTGGAAAATTTTATAGAGTGACAATGAAAATTATGATGGTGATTGAGAAAGAAAAATCTCACACCGCTAAAAATGACCTGTCTCAAAAGTGAGAAAAAATTCTGTAATTCTTGTTCAAGTTTCACGCTTTTCAAGACTTGTTAGGAAAAATGATAACTTACATAGGGATAGATTTGTTCGCGGTTGCTGATTGGTCAATGATGTAAATGTCTAGTGTCAATTTCTAGAAATAGTGCGACCGAATCACGGTTGAAGAAATTAACATCGTACTTTTTTTTGGCAAATTGTGTGTGTATAAAAAATAACTATAGGTTATATATCAATTAAAAATATTTAACTCAAGATTCATTTTAATGAAGGGCGAAATAACTTAACAAAATGGTGACATGTTTGAGAATGGATAATACGAAGATCACTTTTCTAGAAATAAAATTGAGTAAGAATTGTTATCCCGTCTAGTACCATTATTTTATTTTAAGTTTAAAAAGATGTAGATAAATATCTAAATAAACGTAAATTCATGTAATGTATTTTCTTGAAAGAATGTCACGATTTCCATCCTTTCACCGGGTTGGTTACTCACACGTTATATTTCAGGTCAGAACATGGTACACTCTCTTATAACCATCCAATGGGTCTCATAGGGAGACAAAGAACGCCATACAACATCTACCTTGCACATAAAGACGACACTTTTTTTGAAGACAATCGCACCTACTCAGTAATTGAAACAGATAGGTACAGAGGCAATGTAAGTTTATAGTTAGTATGTTCATTTTTCCTTTTAACTCATCTTACTCGAATGGTCAGTATGAGTTGTTGCAATCGTTGGCGTCTGTTGTCCGTCCGTCCATCAGTTTTTCACATTTTCATCTCCTCTGAAACTACTGCATGAAGCAAACTCAGCTTTATAGGAATGATGCATGGAAGATCCTTCAGGAATAATGTCCATTTCGTTCCAATCAAATAAAAACATGACCGTCAGAACAGAGCTAAGTTGAACTCTATGGGAAAAACATCATCTGAAACTAATTTGACTCAGTAAACTGTACTGGAATGATGTTTGGAAGGTCCTTTATCAGGATTGCTAATTTATTTCCATTTCGATAAAAACAAAAAACAAAAAAACATGATGACCAGTGTGGAACAGGCACGATGGGAAAATTATATTTATAACATATGCTCTTATACCCTGAAGCATATTCAACCAAACTTATCAGGAAAAGTTTACAGGAGGCCTTTCCCAGTTATTACTCGTTTTGTTTTGATTCGACAAAAAGATTGCCAGCAGAACGGAACTTAGTTTAACAAAGGACCATATGTTAAAGTAAGTGAAAACCGAACCGTCAATCCAAAACGAATAATCAAAGAACAGCGGCAACATCGGAAACAACAAAGAAACAGAGACGATACAACATGAGTACGGCACAGAAAAGACAATAAGAAGTCACACACACACAAAGATGACAAAAACAAAACATGGGTGAAATCAGGTACACCGATAGAGTAAGCATGTCCTGCTTCATTAGACCATTTTACGGGTTGGCAGTGAAAATGAAAGTAAATTTTTGCTAGTAGTATACTTCAGGTGGAGTGCATTTTGTTATGTTAAATGAAAGTTGTCCTCAAAATTTTTGTGGAGGCTCATTATATATGTAATTATTTAGGTAAGAAGTTTCGCTTTATTTGAAACGACAGTAAATGTGCTATGGTTCTCAGAAAATGACCAATTTAACAAAGACAAATAGATAAAATCAATGATGGTATGATACCTTAAATGAAAACAATGACGAACAAATGTTTTGTTTTTGTCCCAAAATGAGATGTAATTCCCACAAAGTCTGTACTTGGGCTAAAATTTGGTGATCATATATGAAAATGTGTTAATCGTAAGACCGAATAATAATTGCTTATTATTCCGGCATTCGTGTCCGGGATCAACATGATGCCTGTTTTGTGGTTTCCATATTTATTGTACGTTCCCTAACACTTTTGGGTAAACCTTACATTATCATAGCAAACAAATGATACTCCTACCCAGATATCAGTGCCAGCTAGGTACGTTAATTTATCGACGATCATTATTTCACGCCGGTCAACATTCGGACTTGACAGCGTCAAACTTTTGAAATCTTGTCAATATACATTTTCGTATACCTAGGTTGATAGATGCACACGATGGTTAATATAAAAAAGTTTATAGGAATGCTGGGAAATTTGATTATGCCCAACCAAGAAAAACAATAATTGGTGGGGTGGAATGACCAATTAACTTTAGAAATCTGGTCAACATATACGAAGGTAGATAAGTTGACAGGTGCACTCAATGGTAAATATAAGAAAAGTTATTAATTTTATTTTTGCTCAACCCAGTTCATTTTTTTGTTACTCAGACTATATACTTAGGAACAGCTGTGACATAAAAGAAGTCCAAATAAGTTTTTAGATACTCCAATACAGGCGGGGAAGTAGTTCACAAAAATTGTCTCCCCTGTAAATTTGTTTACCTGCCATCTCCTTAAATAAATAAGATGTGTGATGCTCTTTATTATAAGGTAAATAATATAAGTATTCCCATAGATTTGCAATTGAAATTATTTGACTCATTAGTAGCCCCTATTTTAACCTATTCTTCAGAAATATGGGGATTTGAAAATAAGTCAAATATAGAAAAAATCCAACTTCAATTTTGCAAGAAAATCCTAAATCTCCGTTCATCTACTCCAAGTTTTATGGTGTATGGAGAGTTAGGACGATACCCTATTGAAATCAGCATCAAGCTTAAAATGATATGTTTCTGGTTCAAACTTGCAAATAACACAGATAAATTATCTAGTTAATTATATAATCTTATGTTCAATATGTACGAAAACGGTGATCGACCTTTCAAATGGATATGTTACATAAAATCAATTTTTGATGATATTGGATGTAGTGAAATTTGGAATATACAAGGGAATGTTAACAATGGTTAATGTCAATTTTCTAAAACTTCATGTGAAACAGATCTTACAAGACCAGTTCATACAGAAATGGTATTCTGATGTTGATGCTTCGTCCAGAGGAGATTTTTATTCGAAGTTTAAAATTGAGTTTCGTCTCGAACCATACTTACTGAGACTAAAAAAATATCATAGAACAGTTATATGTAAACTTCGAACATGCAATATAAAATTTCCTATGGAAACTGGAAGATGGTACGGAATACCACATCATGAACGGGTCTGCACTTTATGTCGAACAGGTCTCGGGGATGAGTTTCATTATGTTGCTTTGTGCAATCATGATCTTGTAACCGATCTTAGAAATAAGTATATTCCAAGTTACTATACAACCAATCTGAATGTTAATAAATTATAGAAAATGATTATGTATTGTAACACAAATGTATTGACTAACCTTTCTATCTTCATTGCAAAAGTTGCAAAAATTTTGAAGGCACACAGTAATCCTATTTTGCTTAAAAATTGAATATTAGTACACATATTTAATTTAATTCTTTATTTATTTAAAGAGGATTACATACAGCCATGGGCTACTAGTAGCTCTCCTCAACATATAACATTCAAACAATAGTTTACATAAATTAAGAAAACAAAATTGAAAATTAACAACATAAAGTAACAAGACAATATACAAGACAAGACAAAGGAAAACACACACACACTCTCACACACAAAGTCTCACTTGTCAAAATGGTCATGAAACTTAAGAAAAATAATCTAGAAAACTTTTCATGGGAGTAAATGGAAATCCAAGAAAGCTTAAAATAATAATAGTATAATAGTAAAAATGATTAATCAATTTTAAATTTGAATTTTTTAGGGAAGTGTTTATCTTGGAGGGCATATTCTATTGTAGAGATAGATGTTTGATCATGATCATGTAAATCTTCTGGTAATTTTAATGAATTTAAAAACACATTTAAATAATTTGAAATTCATATCTATTGATAAACCATCGCTTCCCTCAAGTAATATCTTTGTGAGATAACCTGGGCACAAGTCTCGCAAAAGGTTTATATTAATACCTGGGCATATAATTCGTTTAATATCAAGTAAAAGCGATATACGGGGTAACGCATAGCGGTTGCACTGAAGAAAAAAGTGCTCTGCATCTTCTATATGATTTCCGTTACAATGTACACAGAATTTGAGTGGGTGCAAATTATAATCAAACAGGTGCTTATTTAAACCACTAAGACCAAGCCGAATTCTAGTGTGTAAAATTTTTTCATAACAATGACCTAAAGAAAAGAGTTGTTTAAATGAATTGTCATTCAAATTCTTCAGAGACATTTTGAAGCAACATAAGGATTTTGCTGACACAACTGATGAAGGAAGATTATTCCAGTCACGAACCGTTGCTGGAATAAAAGAATTATGGTAACAACACGCCCTGCTTCTAACAGGAATCAATTTATCGCTCCGCCTTAAGTTATAATTTGTGGCATTGTGGCTGACCAAGACATGAATATTACTAAGATAATCCGGTGAAAGATTATTTATAATTTTAAATAAGTATATTAGCCTATGATGTTGACGGCGACATTTTAGTGTAGATAGACCCATTTCTTTTAAAAGGGTGCTATGCTTAGTTAGACGGATAACTCCGGTAGCAATTATACATGCTCTGCGCTGAACATGCTCTAATTTTTCGGCATCAAATTGACTACAATTATTATAAATAATATCACCGTAGTCAAGGAGACCTCTAATAAATGATTTATAAATATTTTCAATGTACGAACGTGGTAACATATATTTCATTTTTTGTATAATATCTAAACGTTTGCTGCATTTTTTACAAATTTCATTTATGTGGTCGGTCCACGTAATTTTATTATTAAAAAATAGACCTAGATGTTTATGAAGTTGAACCTCACTTATAGCGGTATTATTCAAATACAATGGCTGGTACACTGGGTGTACTGGTTTTTTTTTAGATGATGAGGTACTCAGTCTTCGATGCATTAAATGATACAAGCCACTTCTTCGACCACAAGCAGAGAGTTTCTAGATCCCTGTTAAGTTTTTGGAAAGATTCAATGGGGTTCACTATTTCTTCAATTAGAGAAGTGTCGTCAGCTAACAGTTTAATGTTATTCTCTATATTGTCTTTAATGTCATTTACGTATATTAAAAATAAAAGGGGACCCAAAATAGATCCTTGTGGAACACCTGCAGTTGTAGGATGAAGTGTTGATGATACGCCATTTAAAACCACCTTTTGTGAGCGGGAATCTAAATAACTTATCAACAATTGTAGAAGTTTACCACTAAAACCAAATTGTTTCATTTTATGTATAAGACCTGAGTGCCAAACCTTATCAAAGGCCTTGGAAACATCAAGAAATATTGCACAAACATCATGACCCGAATCTATTGCTTTGTAAATGTCATTAGTAATAGTAATCAGCTGGTTAACAGTAGAATCATTCCTCTTGAATCCCGAGTTCTCGGGGATAAGAAGCTCATTCGAAGTGCAAAATTCATACATATTTTTGTATATAATTTTCTCAAAGATTTTTGAAACTGTTGAAAGAAGGGCTATAGGTCTGTAGTTTGAAACGTCACGTTTATCACCCTTTTGTTTGAAAACAGGACATACATTAGAAATCTTCCAATTTGATGGGAACACACCCTTACAGAGTGAATAATTAAACAATCTTGTTAGGGGAATATACAGAGATTCTGCACAGAATTTAAGTATATGGTTTGATATCCCATCAGGACCACTCGATTTGTTTATATTAACTTGTTTTAAATACTGCAATACTTGCTGTTCAGTAGCATAAATTGTATGAAGCCTCTGATCAGTCATAAAAGTAGGAGGCGGCAGATCAGGTATATCATCATCACTCATATCAACAGACATTTGTTGCGCAAAATAAGTATTAAATGCTTCAGCCTTACAAAAATCTTCAACTATAAATTTATTATTCAAATTCAAGGATGGGATTACTCTATCAGATGTAAATCCTAGAACAGATTTGGTGACGGACCAGAACTTTCTAGGGTTAATTTTTTCGTTTGACAGGGATGCAACGACTTTGTTTTCATAACGAGATTTGGCATCACGTTTGAGTCGATTAACTTCTTTTCTTGCAATAATATAATATAGTTCGTCTTCGCCGCGCCTGGTTCTACTGCTGTATTTCTTGTAACACCTATCACGTTTCCGAATTGCACGCCTAACATCATTCGTCATCCACGGTTTGTCCTTCTGTCGAATGGTTACAATTTTACTCGGTATATATTCAGAACAGGCTGATAATATTAAATCATTAGTAAAATTAACAACATCAGCCACATCGTTAAATATTTGATAGGTGCGTTTGATAAAGCTGTATTGAGAGCAACAAAATCCGTTGCTTTGTAGTCCCACACCGTACGTTTAAATGCATGTGGTTTATTTACTTTAAGATTTAGTTTACAGAATATGCTGCAATGATCAAGATTTAACAGTGGTGGTGCTACACCAGAACTCTTTACAAATTTATCATCATTAATGAATATAAGGTCTAAAAGTGACGCCGAGTTAGAGGTATATCGGGTCGGCTCATTAATCAGTTGAACAAAATTACAGTTACTAATAAGATTAAACAAGTTCCGTTTTAACTCACTATTTGAATGAGTATCATACCACGATACACATCTGGCATTTAAGTCCCCTACAACAACTTGAATGTCAGCTTTGTACGCTTTTAATTGATCTAGGGCTACTTGGAAGTTATCGAGGAATTCTTTACGTTTATCACTAAGGTTAGTAGTAGCATACTCCAACAAGTACAGACTTGCTGTGTATTTTAACTTCAATACATAAATACTCTAGCTCATGTACCTCTAGTTCTGATTTACGCTTTGAGTACAAATAGTTTGATACATACATAGCTACGCCACCGTATCCAGACACACCGTTGCCTCTGTCTTTTCTATACAAGGTATAATTATCGAGTTTCAGATCATTATTCGGGATGGATGACGAAAGCCAAGTTTCACGTATACAAATTATGTCATACTGGTGATCGACACACAAAATAGACTGAATTTCGTCAAGCTTCGCTGTGGTAGATTTCGAATTTATATCATAAGCGAGTAAACTTCTTGCATTGATATGACATATTGATAGGTGAACGGACGGACCAGGATTGGGATGAATAGAACCCGAAGTTACAAGTAAAAGAAAAAATATCATGGCTAATTTGTACGGCGAGACGCAACAAGACAATACACATAAGGATGAACAAAATAACGATGTGTTCTGCTTTTTAGATAAAAAAATATTTTGGTGAACAAAACAACATTTACATCCGGATGATTGATTTACAACTCTCACGTTAAAAACACCGATACGCGCCCGATACTGATCAACGCTAATCAGAATAACGGTAAAAGAATTTGCGAGACTTGTGATCAGTAATTAAAAGGTGTGACAACACATGTAAACATAACATATACACAAGTAGTACAAACAATGATAACATGTACATGTACTAACATAGACAAAGCACATATGACACAAAGACATACATTGATTTTCTATGATCTGTGTTAAATTGGACTGAAGCATACTAAAAAGACTACGTAATGACGCAGTAGAAACAAATCATCAGTAACTATAGATGGCGGAGGGGGGGGGGGTGGCTGAATTTGAATATGATATTGAAATGACGACGATAAAAGAAGAACTCATTGCATGAATGAGTAGGAAAGAAAACAAATTATAGCACTGGAGAAACAACACTACATAAATATCCAAAATAATAATAATACAACAATTTTAATGTAATAGGTACGTTATAGACAGCTGAAATACAAGTCACGAAAATAATTGGTCAACAACCGATATATCACTGACTCTTTTTATTACATTTTTAGCGTTTTTGGCAAATATTTTCCCTTTATACGACCATGCCTGAGTTACTGATTGGTGCTCTTGTAGTTTCCTTAAAAGTTCAAAATTATATTTGGTCAGTTCATCACTGATAGATATCCTTTGACCCTTTAATTTTTTTCTGGCAGAAATCACTTTCATCTTGTCCGTTCTGCGGAGCATCTTACAAATTATGTGCCTTTTATTATTTGATGTATTATCCTTGTTTTTTACTGGACCAACACGGTGCGCCACTTCAATGTCTATGTTTTCTAAATTCAGTTTTTGACGAATGATGTTCTGGACAACACTATATACATCTTCATCCCCACTCTCTTGTGTGACACCGAAAATGCGAACAGTATTTTTCCGTGTATATTGTGCGTTGTCATTCAACTGCTCGCGGCAGATACGGAGCTCTTTCTGTAAACATTCAAAATTCGTTTGAAGGGTTGATATCTGTTTTGTTTTTGTCTGCAGGGTCATTTCAAGTTCAAGGACTTTTTTCTGCAATGCAGTTGATGATGCTTCGTGTACATAGGTTTTTTTCTCCAAGTCGAATATTCGAGATTCGAGTATGTCTATTTTGTGGCTAAATATAACTTCGAGGCCACGCTCAATGGTAGTTTTTGCAGCCTGTATGGCAGCGTCAGTTGCTGCTTGAACCGAATCTTTGATCAATGCTTTGATTTTCAATTTCACCTGTTCATTGTCAAGATCTAGCAAAAGTGAGTCAGTATAGGAGGAGTCCGATGATAACTCGCTCTGTTTGCGCTTTGGAAATTCACTAATTGGATTTGGTGTAGAAGTAACAAGACTTGATGTTATACCACTTTGGTTGTCAGATACGTTATTTGTGAAAGGGAGGTGTTTTTCAGAAAGAGGAGCAGATGCCATGGTTTTTTGTTTCTTGTTAGGTTTTTTTTTTCTTTCTCATTATATATAGTTCTTCTCAGTGAGTAAAGAATAGTATAAAGTTTGTTTGTTATAATAATTTAACTTACACGCCATATGAGAAGTACTCATTGAACAAGACAATGACCACTGACCACTGAGTCCAATTTTGATCGTCCTAAATATTTATTTCCGATAGGTATAGAAAATATTCCACATAATAAATTATTAGCTGTTCATATTACTCGACACAGATCCAGTTTTCATCATGAATAGTGCATGTTTAGTCGTAAAAGTTTAAGAAATCATATCAGTGAAATATCAGTGAAAAAATAACACGACCATCTTAGTACACATATTGTCACATTAATCCGTTAAAACTTTCTTTCATGAACGTTTTGTAAAATTTAGACCACGTGATATAATCTCCGGTGATGATAGGGGTGACCAGGCTGACTTTGTGCCTGAATGCCAACATTTTATAAAATCAAAGAAATCTGTAGTTGCTCATTAGTGAGGATTATGGGGTCTCATTTAGGGTAATTATTGTACCTCTTGATTATATAACCGGGTAAAATTCCGGCTATATGAAATGAATAAGGTATTCCAAATAATATACTTTTATTTTGCGGTATCTGGACACTTCCAGACCCAAGATCGAAACTGAATAACAATATAAATAACAAATATATATAGATAATTAAAAACAGTTGTTATGCAAACAGATTAGTGTCCAAAGATATTAAACAGCTCTTTCCGGCTTCCAGCGAGACAAACATATTTTGAACAATAGGAATAATTGAGAGATTAATTTAAAACGAAAGATAAAAGGCAAGAATAAATAGATAAACTTACTTGTCACATTAGCACTTAAAGTTATGTAATTAAATGTCTAAAACGTATTATATGAAATGTCCAGAGAGAATTTTTAATGAAAACACGTAATTTGATTTTAAATCCAAATGTACAAATATTTCCGGGTTATAATTACCTGGGAAACATTGTGTTCTGTTAATTGTCAATTAAAAGATTCTCATTTCAGTTCTTTAAAAAAACATTTTCCAACAAAAAAATCGGTTAGTATTATTAATATTTTACATGAAAAGGGATGTGAAAAAAGAATATTTAATAATTCAAATATAAATTGAAAAAGCCAATTGCCACAAAGTGAAAAGGACAGAAAACATGAAAAAAATAATAGTTTTCATTTGATCTTGGAAATTTGTAGAATAAAAAAAAACATAAAGTTGCATAGAACCTTCTTTAATTTTTTCAGAGTATAACTTTTCCTATAAAAGGGAAAAACGCAAGATCAGAAAAATATTGTCAGAGAAGTGTGAATTTTATAGAGAGAATGTTTTTTTTTGTGTGTGCATACATTTTATGGTGTCAATCAGGTTGCAGAACCATTTTCTTCCGTTTCATAGACAGAAATGGTATTTGCACAGTGTGCATTTAGTTTGCATTTACATGGTCAAAATACATATCATGTAAATTTATTTATGTGCAAATATACATTTACACTTGCCCTGATCTCGTGTAAATTTGCATGAGATTAGGGGCAAGTGTAAATGTATATTTGCGCAAGTGTTCATTTACACTGTCTGTATTTTGCGCATGTAAATACAAACTAAAAAATGCACACTGTTCAATATACAGTTTCAGTTTATTAAAAGGAAGAAAAGGATCATGCAACTTGATTGGAATCGTAAAATTGATGCATACATACTGAACTATTATTTAAATAATCATACTTCTCGGATTTTGAATTGTTAGCTTATTTTAGGGGAAGTTGGACTCTGATTGAAAAAATAAAAGAAGATAGAATGTAACTTTATGTTTTACTATCATTTTATAAATTTCCAAGATCTAACAAAAACTTTAAAATTTTACATGTTTTTTTTATCCTTTTCACATCTTGAAAGCAGTTTTTTACATGAAAATACACACCTCAGATTGAATGGCTGTGTGCCTGAATGCCAACATTTTATAAAATCAAAGAAATCTGCAGTTGCTCATTAGTGAGGATTATGGGGTCTCATTTAGGGTAATTATTGTACCTCTTGATTACCTGGGAAACATTGTCAATTAAGGTAGTTCGACACTAATACACGGCGCATCGATTGGCGCATTTGCGAAACACGAGTCGGATGCGGAATTGACTTGATTTTTCAAACCGGGATATTCCTGTAGGTAGCACGGTACTAATTACTTTGCAGGAACCAGTTCAAAATTTTGTGTACCCTACATTCAGATTCACAGTGAAGACCAAAGGTTAAATATGATTGGTTTATATTGTTAAAATTTATGCCTTATACTATCTCAGACTGAATAGTGAATAAGGTTTCAAAAATAACAAAAGAAATTTTAATTTAGTTAAGAATGAATTTTTGAGAATTTTTTTAAATATATTCCTCATTTTCAATGAATGGCGGTAAAATTTGAACAGTTAACACAGTGGGTCTGTTTGACTCAGTATAGCTTGAAAGGGAATTGGTCATGAATATATTTCACACTTATTCTTGGAATGGCATTATAAAGTTCTTCAACAATTGATATGACTTCACTTTGGGATCTTGTTTTAAATCAGAAAATTTTCTGAAAATGTTACTATTGTCGCCTATGGAA
>MJUU01015866.1:92561-121276 GCA_002080025.1 Modiolus philippinarum | reverse complement strand
GGTTTATATATATATATATATATATATATGTTCTTCTGTAACGTTGGTTATTTTTTTAATTGATAAATAGCTTCGTTGTAGGATTTTGCTAAAAACTTTTTTGATAAAGGCTTTGGGTAATTGTTTCTACTCTAAATGCTACTCAAGGTGATATGTACTATCGGTGAACATTATAAATTTGCTGAAAAATAAACGTAAAGTAATTTGAATTTTTATATTTTATTTACCATTCCTACGGTTTCGTTTTCATGGTATATAACGCTGAATAATGGTTCTTCATTTAATTAACGTCTCAAATAAAAAAACTAGAGAATGTGTCTGTAAGACACGGATGCCCGCCAATTAATTTGTCGCACAAATTTACCCAAGTCAATCATTCATAAAATTAGTTCCCCATTACAGAATTGTGATGAAATGCAAAATTTAACCAAAGTCATACAACCATAAAATGTAGGTCATGGACATCCTCTTACAGAAACCTCTTTTAGATGAATCTTACAATGAAATATCATGATGCTACAATGCATAGTAGTTGAGAAATAGACTTAAATGCAAAACTTAACCAAAGTCACTGAAGCATAAAATGTAGGTCAAGGTCACCTAATTGCCAATAATCTGGGTAGCACTAATCAAGGCAATTAATCTGATGAAACATCATTGTCCTATAATGTGTAGTTGTTGAGAAATGGACTTAAACACAAAACTTAACCAAAGTCACTAATGCGTAAAATGTAGGTTAAAGCCACCTAATTGTCAATGATTTGGGTAGTACTCATCAAGGCAATTAATTCGATGAAACATCATTGTCCTATAATGTGTAGTTGTTGAGAAATGGACTTAAACGCAAAACTTAACCAAAGTCACTGAAGCGTAAAATGTAGGTCAAAGCCACCTAATTGTCAATGATTTGGGTAGTACTCATCAAGGCAATTAATTTGATGAAACGTTATTGTCCTATAATGTGTAGTTGTTTAGAAATGGACTTTAACACAAAACTTAACCAGAGTCACTCAAGCATAAAATGTAGGTCAAGGAGTCAAACTACCTAGTGAACTCTGTAGTACTAACAAATATCTACCTACTGGCGTACTATTATTGTTCTACCTCTTACAGATTCTGAGAAATGTACTTAAACGCAAAACTTAACCGAACGTAGGGACGTACGGTCGTAAGGACGTACGGAAGGACGGACAAGGGTAACACTATATGCCCCTTCCACATTCGTGGGCGGGGCATAATAAGCATCTTCACTTGTTTTAAATAACGGTCTTTGTTTAATTCAGTGTGAACAAAGTATTGCTTACACAATATTTATAAGATTCTGCAGTATCCTAATATAACTTCGAAATTAAATAATTCATGGAGACTATTTTACACCGTGTTGGTCATGTACGACCCGAGTTTTAATGACGGGCAAAAAAAGAAAAAATGGCCAACTCGGTGCAAAGCAATAATAAGCTGGGGTCTACGTGAATTATTCCGATAAAATATGACAATTACAGTACGTTTTTTTTTATTGAAGAGACCTTTCGTTGCCTAGAGTGGTCGCCATATTTGGCTTTTCGGTAGCTGCATTTCCATTACATCAGAAACAGAAATTTGTGTCCTTTGAATATGACGTCAACTGGTATAGTTGCCTTTTTTCATATGAGTAATGGCAAAATCGTCTTTTTGCACTGTAGTAATTGAAATAAACATTCTTTGTCGTGTGTTTCCCACGTGTTTATCACTTCTTTTATACCTTTAGTGGTCTAAAAACATTTTAAGCACGTCATATCAGAATTAAATATTGATTATTCGTTCTACCCTCAACAAATACAAAAATGGATCATTTAAAACAAGAGCTGTCGCCGTATGGCAGCCAAATATACCCCCGCTCATCGATATGGTAAGTGCAAATTCAAGTGGGTGTTGACACAATCCAAGTATGGACACAATGATAAAATCTTCAAAAAAGAACGTTTCGTAAGGGTGCCAATGAAAATACTCTGTCAAAATCAGACAAAAATAATATTCACCCTTTTTTTTTTTCTTTTTTTTTTTTTTTTTTTTTTTTTGGCTTCTTTGACATTTTACACAAATATCATAAGCCTTAAAGAAATTTCATAACAACACTTTGAAATCAACTTTTCAAGAGGAATACAATGAAAAGAGTGTTTCTCTCCCCAGCTTGATTTCAAGACAAGACAAAGATATTTTATTGCTTGATTTCACAAAATCTACGCCTTGATTTATTTCTTTGAAAAATTGTCCTTCAAGTCCAAAAAATCATTGCAAAAGGAATCTGAAAAGTCAAAGTCAAATTTCCTCCCCTTCCTGGTTTCCGACAATAATTATATTCCTTCATGCATATATCCATATAGTGTCCTTCCTTTGTGTAAAGTTTCATCAAAATCTTTACATTGGTTTAAGAAAAGTTGCGCTTACGAGGTAACTCATACATAGGGAATCTACCAAAAATTAAAGTCAAATCATCTCCCCTTTCTGGTTTCGGACAATAACTATATTCCTTCATGCAGATCTCCATATAGTGTCCTTCCTTTGTGTAAAGTGTCATCAAAATCTTTTATGTGGTTTAAGAGGATTTGAACTTACGAGGTAACCCATACATAAGGAATCTATGAAAAGTCAAAGTCAAATTACCTCCCCTTCCTGGTTTCCGACAATAACTATATTCCTTCATGCACATTTCCATAAAGTGCTTTTCCTTTGTGTAAAGTTTTATCAAAATCCTTCAAGTGGTTTAAGAGGAGTTGCGCTTACCAGAAGTGCGGACAGACTGACGGACAGACGGACAGACAGACAGACAGGGTGATTCCTATATACCCCCAAACTTTGTTTGCGGGGGTATAATAATTGTAGGCGGTATTTGGAACAGTGTTTTGAATTTATTTTACTTACTGAACGTCGGATTAAAGCTAAACTTTCGTAACTTTGATTTTTAAAATACTTAAGATTCCCCGTACAAGAGATGTGTTGTTTGTTCTCTATTCTCTAAATATTTCAGTTATGGTGTACTTGTTCGTGACAGAATACCATCATGCTGTGTTTATTTTTTCTATCTTATTATGTTTTCTTTTCTTTTTTTTTTTTTTTTTTTTTTTTTTTTTTTTGTAGTTTCCAAATATTATATTCTGACCAGTGCCCAACTTGTTGTTTTATTATGTCAAGTTGTCTTGCAATTGACTCCATGATTGCCCTGTGGTTGTTTATATGTTGTGATTGGCTTCTATAAGTATTTTTTTACAAAGGATAACTTGCAGCAGTTATAAGTATTTTGCCAGTTTAATTTATGTTTGTTGAGTATCCCGCATCCATGACGAAAGGGAAACATGGATGTAGCCTTGCTCGACATTTAACAACGAGTCCGCTCAAACCGGTGCTAGGGACAGTCTTGTCTTCCCTTCAACCATCGTTTTATTCCGCCATCTAGTAAGTGTTCTACTACTAATTTATCCATCCATTTAACTAGTTCACTAACTTGTATAAAGGAGTTGGTTATTAAATACTGTGAAAAATCTTATCAAAACTCTAGTGTAAATTACTTTTTGAGTGTAAAAACTTCTATCGAAGTTTTAGATAAACTACCGTCAATTCAAAGACCAGTCACATGTATCGACAGTTATGATTTTTCTACACTTTATACTACCCTTCCACATAATTTGATATAATCCAAATGGGACAACTTATTAAAAGTTTTTTTTTCAATTTTCTGGTCTGCAGATCATTTGCTCTAACACAAAGTAAGGATTCTTCTCTAATATTACCTACAATAATCATTGTTCCTGGACATGTGATGATATGATTAATGCACTCAATCTTTTGCTGGACAATATGTTTATTCGTTTTCGCATCACCATGTATCAACAGGTCATAGGTATCCCATGGGTACAAATTGTGCACCTCTAATTGCAGATCTTTTTCTTTTCTGTTACGAACGAGACTTCAGAAAAAACGGAACCATGCAAAACAGGGATAACTTAGTTGAATTTTCAATGCCAACAGCAGGTGTATTGACGATATCCTTACTATTGATAATCCCGAGCAACCCGCAACAACTGAAATTAAATAAAGTTAACAATGATTCCAAATACTGTAATTTTCTTGATCTAACTATCATTATTGACTCTGGTAGAATAAAAATTAAGATATATGATAAACGGGATGGTTTTGATTTCACTATTACTAACTTCCCATTTCTTGACGGTCACATTTCTCTAGTTCCATCCTACGGGTTGTATATTTCTGGACTGGTTCGATTCGCACTCTTATTCTACTCTTCATGATTTTTAGGAACGTAACCTAATAACTAAATACCGAAGTTACTGTGAATTTTTTTTTCTGCATATGCACATTTCGACAACTTATGTCTTTTCAGTTTGGAAGACCATAAACCCAAAAACTGAGCTTTGCATGAGGAAGATACTCCTTAGTTTTCAACAAAATTTACAAAAAATTAGATAATGCAAGTTTCCAAATAGAATCGGCTTTCGGGTCAGCACCGAAGTACTGACTACTGGGCTGGTGAATACCCTCAGGGACCAACAGTCCAACAGCAGAGGCATCAACCAAATGGTAACAAATAACTAAATACCGAAGCTACTGTGAATTTATTTTCTGTATGTGTTCTTTTCGACAACTTATGTCTCTTCAGTGCAGATAAAATCTAAACGTTTGGAAGACCATAAACTCAAAGATGTTCAAAAACTAATAGAGAACAAATAACCAGTATGATCTAAATGTAAAGTCTAAATCAGCTAAGGACAGAGCTTTACATGAGAGAGATACTCCTTAGTTTTCAACAAAATTTACAAAAATTTAGATATTGCAAGGTTCCAAATAGAATCAGCTTTCGGGTCAGCACCGGAGTACTGACTACTGAGCTGGTAAATACCCTCGGGGACTAACAGTCCGCCGGCAAAGACATCGACCCAGTAGTAACAAATAACTAAATACCGAAGTTATTGTGAATTTATTTTCTGCATATGCGCATTTCGACAACTTATGTCTCTTCAGTGCAGATAAAATCTAAACGTTTGGAAGACCATAAACTCAAAGATGTTTAAAACTCGTAGAGAACAAATAACCAGTATGACCTAAATTTAAAACTATCTATCACAGCCAAACTCTTTAGGGTTAAAGATTTCAAAAGTCTTTGAATACATTTTTTATAATAGATATGAGCATTTGATATCTAAATATGGCGTTACTTAAAATAATTAACAGCAGCTATATTTATATCATTTTTACCACGGGCTGGTACTTTATGGCGAATATTTTATCCCGAGTGACCAGCGAGGGATAAAATGTCCTCATAAAGTGCAAGCCCGTGGTAAAAATCATATAACTATATGGCTACTGTTTATTATTTCGATTTTGATAGGACACTCACAAGGTTCTGATTAAATTCCTCCTAGTACACATGGATGAAACGCCGTTTTTGTTTTCTTTAGTTAGTTTGTTACATTGCAAAAACTGATGTAAAACTATCTTTGATTTAATCGAAAATACTGTCATTTGTTTATGACGTTATCCATAATTTAATATTATTTTTACCTAGGGTTTGGACACAAATCGATTGAAGACCGTCATATTAGAATCGTAAACATCTTATTACTAAGGGCATTTCTAATCCTCGTTTTTACGAAAATGTTAAAAATGTCAGAAATTGATTAAAAGTCTGGAAAAGCTGGGACGTAGCTTACATTCATTACGAAATAGGGGATATCGACAAGATATTCTGTTTGCATCCGTTAAATTAGCTTTGAGACCTAGTGACCTGAAAATTTGCACACATACTGGCCTCTCACTGATACTGCCGATGTCTCTGAAAGTTATGATGATTCATGACCAAACCCTTTGGAGCGGACTACCTAAGTTGGAAAAACTTGTGTGCAATCACTTTTGTTATATGAGCAAATACTAAACGGGAAGTTTTGAGTTTGATTTTTCTACCGTAGTGCGACAGTGGTCTACATGTAGACTAGGCTCCTTGAGCTAGCCGGCAGTTTAGCGGCGAGCACCCCATGACCAATCTTTCAAAATTACGTCTTGTCTTTTTCATTCCTTTCAAGATTGTGGTCATGGAGTAAGTAGTCTACCTGTACAGGGTTTTACTCGTATGCTTTTTTATACTATAAGGAAACGGGACATATAAAGGGAAGGTTTTGGTACCCATAAACCGGTTTAACCCTACCGCTGGCTTTTGCTAGTGCCGGTACCAAGTCCGACTGTCAAGAGTTCATATCGTTGTTAACGATTGTCTTTTGTCTTATTGGTGTTTTTTCTGTGTAGTTCCCTGGCAGATTTTGGCATGTAATTATAATTTTCAGCCATTGTAGGTGTTTCCTGTTATTCTTTTTTTTTACATTGAACTAACTTGAGATATGAGCGTAGCTCATTGTTAGAGGCCTCATGGTGACTTCCAGATGATGAACAATAATTAAAGCATTGTTCCATTGCTTGGTTTAAATGGGGATTATAACAAAATTACCGGACAGAATCATTGAGCCGAATCAGTCGGAAACCACAGGACACATTATCGACCGCAATGGTCATGTATTTGTAGAGACTTTTTACTCCATATCCATTCATTGTTAATGTTTTTTTAAATAAAACATTTGCCTCAAACATATTTTGGTAATTTCTGCAAAACCACACCTACAGCTTTCTTGATCAACGAAGTTATAAAACCTATATGTTATACTGAATAAAGTAAAAGTTTGTTTGAACAATTATTTCAAAAATGAGATTATTATCGGCTGGCTATGATCTTGATATTTGTGTTACCGGAAATTTAGTTTGCATGACGAAAAATGCTAACTTTATTATGAATTGGACATTTGTCTGAAGAATTGAAAAAAGAGAAATTTTCAGCATAATTAGTTCTGGTTTTTACAAATTTACATGAAGAAGAAAAATACAAATTGTTTATTGTTGCTTACCTTGTTACTTGTTACGCCTCTGTTCTTGGACTATTAGTCCCCGAGGGTATTCACAGTAGCTAGTACTTCGGTGCTGGCCCGAAACCCGATTTTATTTGGAAACTTGCAATATCAAAATTTTATAAAATTTTGTTTTAAACTAAGGAGTATCTCCCTCTTGCATAGCTCTGTCATTAGTATAGTTTGGCTTTTCTATTTAGATCTTATTGGTGACTTTTTCTTTATCAGTTTATACATGTAGTTTGGTTATGGACTTCCAAATGTTTTGATTTAATCTGCACTGAAGACACATAAGTTCTTGAAACGTGCATGTGCAGAAACAAAATTCACAGTAACTTCGATATTTTGTATTTACCTCCCATGATATAATAGTAGTATATAACAGTTCCTCTTTGTATATTTTTTTTTATTTCAAATGTCCTGAACAAGGAGGTAGATTTTTTCATTTTTTAAATAACAGTAATGATTATAATTGAATCTGTACAAAGACAAACATAAACGAATCGCTCCAGTCGAATTCAAAATTACTTTGCTTTTAAAAGTTCTACTTGCATTTATTAACAAAGACAGAAATGTTTTTACCCCTTCTTACCAGAATCAAAATTTATGGTTTTTGATCATTTTGTTGTTATCTATTTTTTTTATGAAAAAAAAACAATTTAATAGTATAACTTATTCTTGCAAGAGAAATATATAAAAGTAGTTTGCATAATATAAAACCACGATAAGAAAATTACCAGATACCAGATAAGAAAATTAAATGCTGACCCGTCTCTAATTCATGTGGTAAACATAGAAAGCAAACACGGCTGGCTAAGCTCACCTCGTTGCACAGCATTGACATATGTTAAACATGTCAGTTAATAGGAGTGGACTATAATCATTCTTTATAAGAGCATCATTCATGCATAAAATATAGTTCACAGATAGCATCCAGATGTATACAAAATGCATCATACACACCAATGTGGTTGATATGGGACATGTCAGTAAGCGGGAAGGTACTTTAACCATTCTACCTAACCAAATCGCTCATGCGTAAAATGTAGGTAACAGACAGCATCCGAAGCATGCATTGATGTTTTCGTCCTATAATGCATCATATATACCAATATGGTTGATATGGGACATGTCAGTAAGCGGGAGTAGACTTTACCTATTTAACTTACCAAGTCGCTGGTGTGTAAAATGTAGGTCACAGACAGCATGTGAAGCATGCAATGTTGTTATTCCAATTTGCACCATCCATACCAATATGGTTGACGTGGGACATGTCAGTAAGCGGATATTGACTTAAAGCATTTTACATTACCTAACCTCATGCGTAAAATACAGGTTACAGACAGCATCCGAAGCATACATTGTTGTTGTCATACCAAAATGCGTATTCCATACCAGTATAGTTAATGTGGGACTTGTCAGTAAGAAGGCATGGACTTTAACCATTCCTCCTAACAGGACGCCGACGCCTACGCGGTTGCTAGGGGTATCACCTAGACCCCTTCACTTCGTGAGGTGAGCTAAAAATCGCATATGTCATCGCTAAACATTATTGAATGCCTACTCTAACAAAGTGAAATGATATCAATAGCTAAAAGTACTAAATTTTACTTGTAAGAATGCTTGAATACAATTCTAATTCAAACTTTAATTTGATTTGATTTTAGTTCTGAATATACGTGTTATACATATATGTTTACATTTTGCTATCAACCGGCCCTTTGTCTCTATTTCAACTAAAAGTACTTTTATCATAAGTATATACTGTCATCACACTGACGGATCATACCCTTATAACTTTTGATTATTAATTGTTCACAAAATCGAATGTTGTTTTTCTTCAATGTATACATGATCAAATTTATGGGAATTAATTGAGGCCAATAATCTACCTTTTCAATATATTTTAAGGCACATAACGTGATTGATCTTTTTATTTTTTATTTGACTTGCTGGTCCAACAAGGAAGCCGTCTTCTTATACATAATGCACTTTTAAATCGTGATGGATATACGATATAATACTAATTAATTCTATTATTTGTGACATGACATCTGGTATTCATAATTTTCTCATTTGCGCAAAAGGCCTGATATAAAATCTAATTTGTTTTCTATTGTTGCTAGACGGACCTCGAGCGATGTAATTCTGATATTAACATTGTCAGTTTTGGTCGAGTTCCGCAAGGTAATGTCTTCAATTTTGCTCACTTCATGTGCTATATCGACAAGACCTACGGCTTCATCTCCAATATGATGTTTCACGTCGATGGCCACTTTCATGTCTTTCAATGACTGTTTCAACCTGTCTTCGTAATTACGGATATCCTTGATATACTCCTTTCCAAACCTTTTCAATATGGAAATTCTTAACAAAGATTTTATCGCATTTGCTGCAGCAGTCTTCTTTCTACTTTCATTTTGCATCCGTGACACAAAATTGAACACGTACCTTTCAGCTCTGGTTTGCTCAAGTTTGCGTGTTATAATGGCAACCAAGAGTGCAGTTGTGATTACTCCCATAATTCCTGTTACTATAGATATGTATCTTCCACAATAACTCTGCGGCGTCCGATCACCATACCCTATTGTCAGGAAGGTAATGGCTACTAGCCACATAATTTCCAAATAACTATTTTTCTTGCTGTCCTTTTCATAGTAAAGTTCGCAAGTTCTCATCGCCCAGCTGTTACAAAGAAACGTTGACAACATAACAAGAAGTAAGAGAATTCCTGGTTTTGTTGTCATGGCTGCTTTAAATACAAACATCGTGTTTATTTTAACTCTACTTAAGGCTCCTATACTCGTGGTTGATGTATCTGTCAGTAACATACTGTGAACAACAGCAAACTTGGCCACCAGATAAAGTCGTGTCAACATTAAAATGGAAGCAACTGCATCAATACTCACCATTCTGTTTTTACCAGTTGGTGAAACGTAGTTTGATTTTATATCCCCGGGAAATGGGTGTATTGCACATATAAATAGTTCCAAAGCCAATGCAAACCAATTATATGTTGTCATGACAGAAAGCCAACTCTTTACTCCAGAATCCACCATTTTAATCTGTGCTCCAATGTAATATCCCACAACAATTGTCATTAGTAGACAACACGTGCTGATAGATATTGCCATTTTGATATAGAATGAGACCGTCCCTCCTTTCCTTATATGGTCAGCAATAAAAAGTTCTGTTTCAATAATCATCAGTAATATTCCAAGTAATGCTAGGGAGAATTGAATATCTGTAATCCATCGACGCCATTGAATTAATTTCCCGCGTCGTAGTAAACGTTTACCCAGCATGCCGATCTCCTTGGCGCTATTGTTTGACAAATTATCCATCTCTATATTTCCGTTGCTCATATACTTCTTTTTCCACTGATTTCGGAGAAATAATGGCGTCTTAGGATTGTCCGTTTCAAACTCCTTAACACTCATGTCATCCCTTAAAAGTAAGAGTAAAACATAATATCATTAATTGTTTTTATATAAACACGTGTCTCTTTACATTAATCAATTAGCTACCAAACAAATTATTTAAAATTATATGCCTCATTGACATTGTGATTGTTGTATATGGGGCAGCACATGTTTACCCTTCCAGAGTATATTATGTCTCTCTATTTCTTGAAAGTTCAGAATGTTGATGCTTTAGTTTTAAATGTTGTTTTTGTTGTCTTCTTGTGTTTTTTGTGGGTGTGAAGTGATCTTGACGTCAGTCTTCTGGTGTCGTATTTGCCATGTCCCTGGACGTATGTAATCGTTTGCATTTTGTTCCTTCTGGTTTCTATTCCGTTTGTTTTGTGTTTCAACTATGATAAAACTTTTTCAGTATGTTTTGGTAAGATAGATGGTTTTAGATGTATGTAATTAGAAGTGTGCTTCGTTCCATTATTGTTCCACTGCCGTATTAAAATCTTTACTTTTGGAAACAAATATAGCAAATACCGATTCATGCGAACACCCCCATCACACGGCTGACTGGACTGGCAGGATTCTTGCTCAGCATCGTGAATACCAGCAATATGTTCAGAAAACTCAAAATTTTTCATCCAATCTACCGATTGGAGGTTATTGATCTGCATAACAAGGCAACGATGGGAATGCATTATGTGGAGATTATTACCCTGTAGCCACATCACTACAAATCGTGTGGAGATTCTTACTCTGAAGCAACAACTATGAAAATGACGTGGGAGTTCTTACCTTGTAGCAACATCCATAAAAATAATGTGGATGTCACATTCATACAAATTATGTGGAGATACAAAATCTGTTGCCACTCCCATACAAATCATTTGGAGAATCGAATCATGTGGCCACATGCATTGAACTCACGTGAGGATTCTTACCTTGTAGCAATACCCATACATATCATGTGGAAAATCTTGCCCTGTAGCCACAACCATAAAATTTATATTAGGATACTTACCGTGTAAGTATCTCCCTCATGCAAAGTTCTGTCCTTAGCTGATTCTTGCTTTACATTTAGATCATATTAGTTATTTGTTCTCTATCAGTTTTTAAACACCTTTGAGTTTATGGTCTTCCAAAAATTTACATTTTATCTGCACTGAAGAGACATAAGTTGTCGAAATGCGCATATGCAGAAAAAAAAATTAACAGTAACTTCGGTATTTTGTTAGCTCACAGTTGTCTCATTCATCTTTTAGACCATATAAAATTTGCATAAGGCCTTCGACACTGCTGACCGTTACATTTTGTGTTAAAAAGTGGGGATAAGTGATACCAAATGGTTCGAATCTTATTTATCTGAGCGTAAATAAAAAAAGCTGAGTCAGAACTGCTCAATATAACGTGTGCAGCATGCGAGAAAAACTGCTTTTCCAATGCTATGTAAATGATATGTCCAAAAGTATACATTCGGACTAAAAACTTCTTTTATGCCGAAGACAGAAATTATATTTTTTTTCTCATAAGAACCTGACGTTTTATCGAACAAACTAAGGAACAAGCTTGAATTTTGTAGTAATCGGCTCGTCCATAACAACCTTCTTTATATCTTGGAAAAACTAAATGAATTACTTTTGGTTTTAAACAAAATATGAAAAAAGTTACAAATTTTGAAGTAGAATGTATTTCACATTATGAAATCTCAAGCTAAAATAAAATATATCTGAAGAGAGTAGAAGGTATTTAAAAAGGTAAATCAAAGACCAAAAACCATGTATAGAAAGGCGAACCCCCAATGCAGCACCCCCCAAAAAAGCTTGGACAATGGCTCTCATCCAATGTCATTTCATTTATTCTCTTTTTCCTCCTAGTATGCCGTTATCTCATAAAATTGAGAAAAAATATATCTCAAATTGCTAAAAACAACAACGTGTGTTTTATAAATAATAGTGGTTGCATATCAAGTCGGAGAAATTCGGATTTGGATAGTCTGAGTGTTTTAAGTGTGTTAGACAGAGTAAATCAGTTGTAATTTGGACACGCACATAAGGTTTCTTATCAAAGCAGAGACTATTTGAAACAAAATTTTGATAAAGTGACCGAACGACACACATATAACACAAGATTAAATTAATTCAATTTTTCTGGTACAAAAGTAAGAAGGGTAGACTCCATATCGTTCTTTTTCACTGCCATTACCGATTGAAATGCGCTTCCAAACCTGGGGTATTGAGAGATGTACTTTGTGTTTCACCATTTTATACTTAAATAAATAAATTGAGCCATCGTGATAGGTTCTTGATATGTATGATCGAAATTTTAAATTGAAATATTTGTTTCGCACATCGATCAAATATTCGTTTCGTAACAAGTGTATGAACTCCTAATTTTTACAATGATATCTAGAAGTAATGAAAATGAATAAGCCAGATTACTTGCAAAGATTCGGTAATTTTGGTGTAATATACTTTATTTTATATTTAGAAAAAGTAGCAGGGTAAATTTTTCAATTTTTTCTTTAATTTCTTTCTATTCTCAGCTTTTGGTGTAAATGAAGCGACTAATTTTCTTTGACAAGACGTGTTTGATAGTGGTCAAATTTTAGTAAACATTTCAGCATTTACTTTTCAGAAGACACGTGCATTTCAGTTCAAACCGTGATTCTTTCCTAATCATGCGGATATTCTTTCCCTGTAACCATACTTATATTTTTCAGGTAGACATTCTTTCCCTGTAGCCACACTACTACTAATCATGTATGAAAAAGAAAAGAAATGAGTTAAATGTCAAGGAGACAACATCTCATCTCCAGGTTAAAACGACTCAAAACAAAGCATCTAGGGTCACCGTACGGACATTTTTTCCCTTTAGCCACATCATTACAAATCGTTTGTAGAGTCTTGCCTTGTAGCCATAACAATACTAATCATGTAGACATTCTTTCCTGTAGCCACACTAAAACTAATCATGTTGATATGCTTTCCCTATAGAGAAACCAGTAAACCAATTATGTGGTCATTCTTTCAAAGTAGCCACAGCAATACAAATTATGTGGACATTCTTTTTGTAGATTCTCACTTGTAGATACATCAATACTTATCATGTGGATATTCTTTCCCTTAAGCCACACTATTACTAATTATGTGGACATTCTCACCCTGTAGCCACACCATACTTATCATATGGAAATTCTTACCCTGTACGCACACCAATGCAAATCGTTTTAGATATCTACCATGTACAAACACACATGCTAATCATGTTGATTTTCTGTACCCACATTCATACAAACTATGCGGAGATTCCTAACCTATAGTTTAGATCTAGATTTCTTTCTAAAAGGTCGGTTACCGGACCCTTACTGAAATACTGGTTGATTGTGCTGGTGATACACTCTGAGAATCAGAAGAGGCATCAAATTATTTTTTTTTTAAATACCGGAATTGCAGAAAATTCAAGTTTTGCAGCTGGTCATATCTTTTCAATCAAAATAAAATCAAAATATTTGGAAGGAATTTAATTAATAAACGAGTAAGTCCTTCACTGGAATATTAAAGGATGTTCATATATGGTCAGTTGTAAAAATAGTTTATATTAACAAAAATCAAAGCGAATAAATTATCTTCGAGTATCAAATATACATGCACGCAACATACCTGCACGGTGTCCAGAAAACACAACGATCCTATGACGTCATACGCAATGGAATTCATACAGTGACAGTAGAGGGAATTACACTTTCACAACACTCTTTTTTTTATATTCACTTTTTTCCTACATATTTCATGTTTCATTTCACAATCTAATAGTTCTTACCAATACGTTCAACTTCAAATAGAAATGACCTTTAATGCCATAGCAGATATTGATATCCCCTTTTGTTCCCTCACAAAACATCCAGATGACGCCATATTGATTTGATTGTCAAAAATCTTTAATCTTTAAACCATATATTTACGTAAACTCGATATCAAATTGATTCAGCCACAAATTCTAGTTCATATATTTTCTGAGTAAGTTTTCTCAAGTTTGGGATGGTGTACCATATTTGTGATCATATACCATTTCAATGTGGTTCAAATATGAAGAACAAGTACGAAACTGTATAAAGTATCCGACTGTTAAGTAAATCTGCTATTCTTTATTGAAATATTAATACATCAATAAACTTTTATATTGCAATACGGCCATCTGGATAATCATCAAAAGAAACATTATATTTATTATATAAAGGGGATTTATTTTTCATATAAATAAAAGCAGACGTGGCGTTTAAAATGACTGCAAAATTACAAAATGACTGAGAATGGCTTTCACGATAGTGAATGTTTTAGATCGTCAGTGATATTTGCTGGCATTAAAGTCGGTATGTTTAAAAACATTAGCCAGTATAAACCTTGTAAGATAAGTAAAAATTCGAAAAATGAATTAGACGTTCAAATTTGCCTGAATATGGAAGGATAATTTTCCAACTACGTCTGTGTTGAATTGTTTTTCACGTAAATGTGAAAAAATTGTTATTAAGTTTGCCTCAAAATTGCATATGACATTGTCGGATTTACAAATGAGAACAGACACTTTAGATTAGATTCAAGTCTTTACGATTAAGACTTTACCCTGGATTGACCCACTAACAGCTAGACGGGTGCTGTGTACAGAGCACGACAAACTTATCCTTTCGCAGCACATGTTGTCACTAGTGCTTTAGTTTTTAGTGTTGTAATTGTGGTTTTCGTGTGTTGTGTTGGTGTGTTGTATCTTAAGTCTTCTGTTTTCTGGTTTTTCTCGTTTTTGCCTTGTCCCTGGACTTTTGATTTATGTAATCTTTTGCTTTTTAGCTCATCTGGCTATGCCAGATTGACCTGTTGCAATCACTTTGCGTCAGGTGTTGGTCGTCCATCGTTTGTCGTCCATAGTCCGTCCGTTAACTTTTGATTCAAAGATATTCTCCCCTGAAAAACATTTGGTCAATTGAAACCAAACTTGGTCGCAATAGTCCGTGAATATTTCCTCTAAAATTGCGTTGCTCATGTCCGTACCTTATTCAAGATGGCGTCCAGTGGACAGCATAGTTTGACATTGGAATATGAAGGAATGTTTTTTTTTAAATATCTTCTTTTCTGGAACTAATGGACCAAACTTGGCTTCAATAGTTCTTAGATGGTTCCGTTGAAGAATTGTGTCGCTTAGATCAGTGCCCCCAACAGGGATTTGCCCCTATGGAAAAATATTCAAAAATCTTCCCTGAAACCACTAAGTCAATAGAAACAACACTTGGTCACAAAAGTCCTTGGGTGGCCCATTAAAACTATTGTCACTGGTGTCCATACCTCGTCCAACATGGCCACCAGCGGAGACCTTAGTTTAACATTGGACCCTTCGTGGAAAATATTTAAAAGTTTTCTTCTCAGGAACTACTGTGCCAGTTCAAATAAAACTACAATAGTCCATAGATGGTTCCCTTTGAAAATTGTGTCGTCGCTTGAGTCCGTAATCTTGGACCCCATGGGAAATATCCCCTGAAATCACTAATCCAATTGAAACCGAATTTGGTTGTGATAGCCTTGAGTGGCACCTTTCAATGATTATGTCGCTCGTGTCCGTACCTCATCCGAGGTTGTCGACGGCGAAGACAATATTTTAACATTTGACCCTATATTAAATATGTTTTAAAGTCTTCTTCTCCGGAACTACTTGGCTAATTGAAAGCAAACTTGGCAACAATAGGCATTTTCGAAAACTCATTTGTCCCTAATTCGGTTTCGGCATTTACATATAATAAAACAAGTCTTGCTTTTCAAGCCAGCATGTGATATATGGCATGCCAGATTTCACACATCTCCTCCTGAACACTGTTATCAATATTGTTTATATTTGGTTTACATATTAACGTGACTACAATTACAACATCGCGTCCTGGAAAAGTTAAAGTTATGTCTTGTTAGTCAACTCTTGTCGTCAGATCTTAAACGAGTGATGATAACCGGAAGCAAAAAGTGTTCGTACCTCTACTTGAGGGGAGAGTTTAAATCCAGAAAAAGATAAAAACACCTAATGGAAAGGGCTCATCGGTCCTCTTTAAAATTGTTTAACTCATAATCGCTCCCGATCCAAAATGGCCACCAGCGGGGACGGAAGTTTAACATTGGACTCTATTGGAAGCAGTATCCAAAAATCTTCTCCTATGAAACCGCCAATTAATACTACACTTGGTCACAATAGTCCTTGCATGGCCCCCTATAAAATATGTCGCTCATGATGATCCAAGATGATCGCCGGCAAGCAACACAGTTTTAACATTGGACCCTATGGGATCTTTTTATTAGAAAATACCAGTCCAATTAGAACCAAACTTTGCGAATGAACAGCACCTCATTGAACGAATCCCTGTTCATTCGTAACCTAGTTGATTCCCCAAACTGTATATGTGGTCAAATAGAAACGACAGAGCACTTCTTATTACACTGCAACAAATTTCAAGCAATCCGCGATGAAATGTTACTTTCAATAAACTAGTATCCAGTTACTATAGACTTTAATCTCCTACTGTTTGGCTCCAAAACACTCAACCAAACCAAAATAAAGATTTATTTTAACTGTACAAACGTTTATCCTTAGAAGTAAAAGATTTTCAAACTGCAAAACACAACATTACTTTAATTTTCTGGTATTTTGCATTTCGTCTACATATGTATTTTATTTCGTACTATTATGTTCATTATTTATTCAGTAATTATACTATCACTGAAGCGATTTATGTTTGTTTATATTTCTTCTTTCAAGGAGCATTTTCATAATTGTTAGTTTAAAGATGTCTGATTTTCAAGGAGACGGATTAATATTAGCTATGTTTAGCTTGTTTCCGAATCCAATTATGTGTTATTTATTGTTTGTTATTACATGTACATGTCATGCATTATTTTGCTGAATAAATATGTTTAAAGTAATTAGAACCAATCTTTGTCACAATGGTCCTAAGGTTGTCCCTTCCAAAACTTCCTTTCAGGTTCGTTCCTCACCTATGATTGTTGCCAGCGGGGAACATAGTTCAACATTGGACCTTATTGAAAATACATTTCTGAGAGCTTCTCGCAGAACTACTAGTCCGATCAGAACCAAACTTCGGCACAGTTGTGGTTAGATGGTCCCGTCCAAAAAAACTGTCTGATAGGTCCTTGTCCGACTATATGGCTGCCTGCAGGTGCACCCTACGGTGAAATGTGAAAACATTCAAGCCTAAAATCAAATGTTTGATATGATTTGATAACAAAAAGCTAAGTTTTATTGTTTATACATAAAGATTACAACTTGTACTATATATCAACTAGTTCTAATCATGTACATCAAAACACTTTTTGTGTAATTAAGACCATTTAGATTATGAGGGGAACCCCCGTTCAAATTATTTTTGAATTGTGGTCTGATATGGGTTGTAATGGATGATGGAGATCCCAATTGCCATGAAACCCATACCAGAAGACGAAATTTTAAAAAAAGCGACATATTTTATTTATGATTTCAACAATTTGTGTAATCTAGATAATCCGAGGAACCCAAGCCACAATTTTTTTTTAAAAGCGGGCTCAGAATGTTTTTAATTTCCGCAATTGCCTATATTATAAAGGGAACCCCTGTCCATATGAATGAGGGTCTGATATGGGTTATACTGGATGCTGGATCTTTCAGTAGTCATGGACACCAAAATGAAATTTTTGAAAAAAGTATTCTGCTTAATTTATTTTGTTTTCAGAAATATGCATACATTTGTCAATAATGAGGATCCCTGTAATGGATATTTTTGGGAGCCTTCCCGGGTTTTGATTTCAAAAGCATTTATTACCTTAATTGTTAGGAAAACCCCTTCCTAAATGTTTTTGGAAATGTGAGCTGAAATGGGATCAAATTGACATTGCGTTTAAAGATCTTCTCGGATACAACTTGTCCAATTAGAACAGAAAGGTACATTGATAGCACCTTCAAATAAAGGTATCCGTGAGGTCCAAATCTCATCAAATATGACTGCTAGTAGTAACATACTTTAACACTTGACCCCTTTGGAAAACAAATTCAACGATCTCCTAAGAAACTACTTGTCCAGTTAGAACCAAACTTAGTCACAATGGTCCTTTGATTGTCCCTACAAAAAAGTTATCCTGCAAATCAGTACCTCATCAGTATGGCCACCAGCAGAGACATAGTTTATATCAGATTCCGGACACAGTTTATATTAGATTCCATTAAAAGAAACCACCAATCCATTTGGAACCAAATTTCATCACAAAAGTCCTTCGGTTAACCTATTCACAATTTGCATCTGCAAATCAAAGGTGGCCCTTGCAGGAAAATAAGTTTAAACTCTGGACCCATTTGGAAATGCCAAAAATCTCTCTAAATCAGCCATGGTCCTGGTGAGCGATACAGGCTCTTGAGTGCCTCTTGTTTCCGTCGACATTCTACATTAAATTGACAATTCCCGGCCAACAAGCTGTTTGAAAGGAATCAAAGAAGTCAATTTTTGGCTTTATCTGGATTAAGAAAATAGTGCAAAGTTGCTCTGTCAAGTTAACGTGATCTCATGTCACTATATGTATGGGGGCTAGATGATGAGACGATATTTACCAACGCAAACGGTAAAAGCTTTACTAAAAATACCGAATAAATGAACACATTAATTGAAATACGATAAATATTATCTACTCTGCGTACGAATTCTTGATTCACCGACATATCAGACAATTCTACCTTCACTTTATTTTAACTAATTAACTGAGTACTGTCTGTATAAAAACAATCTATTTCCATACCATTCTTAATTAGGGGATCTATTTTCAAATCAACAAGTTATTTCTGTAATTTTTGGAATATAGCATTATTTTCAAAGCGCACTTTAGGAATGGTTTTTTTTTGACAGAATACCATTTTTAACTTTTATTTGAAATGAGTAAAAAAGACTTTCCTTTCTGAATCATGTGAACACACACATCATTTCGATATTCCTTGAATTCAGATTCTGCACATGACCATTTGGACAACTGATGTCTCTCCGGTGCAGACCACAACATTAAAGGCTGAGAGCGAAGAAATAATTAATAGGGACAAAGGGATAAGCCAAAACGGAAATGACAGCGCTATGTACGAGGGAGCGAAATGTGTTTCAATATATTGAAATACGGGATATTGTGATTAGAACTCTCGTGTAATTGAAGGCGGAAACGCTCGCCTCAAATACCAGTGAGACGGTGTGACTGTATTCTTGACTTATTGAAATAAATATGTACAGCATAAAACACAAAATATTAATGAAATTATTGTATATTTTTATTGTTCCTAAATGACAATTCTATAAATAAATTTTAGTTGATGAAAAACAATTAACCTGGGGTGCAACAATAGACTCAATATAAACCACCCTTAGCTCAACAGTGTTTCCCTCTCACTGTATTGATGTATTAATTTTTTTCGTATAGTATCAGGAATTTATTCCTGTTTGAACACGACTGAGAGGTTCCGTATTATATGTTGCGATCTCGACATACACATGTACTAAGTCGTTTTCCCAACAAACCAAGTTTTTATTTAGATATATAAACTTGGTCATAAATATGGAATATTTGTATTTTCTGGGCCAAAATTTGAAGTTTGGAAGTATTATGCACAGAAGAGTGTGGATGAAAGTATAATATTTTGCTGTAAACATTGATTTCTTACTATGAACTACGAAAGTTTCTGATTCTACGAATCTTATAGACCACTCCTTCAACCCGTTCTGAAACCCACTTTTTGGTGAAAATTGGACTTGTTTAAATCAAATATTGGGTGAACAAATATTTCCCAAAATGCAATTTTCGATGCCCATCGTGTACAACAATGATATAAGGGATAATTTCAGCGATTTTTAAAGGATAATTTGAATATTTGAAAACAAACGGCCTTTGAATATCTCAGGCATTCTCAACAAAAAATATTTCATATTTATGACCAATACTATATTTAATTCTGATCTCGACATACTGAGTCACGCTCTCATTATTCCATGATATACACATACTAGCTTTGATTTCGCCATATTAAGTCGATCTCGACATACCATGGCGGAATCTTGATATATTATCATGAAAAAAGATGAGTGTCCTAAATGTACCACCGTAACAGTATCTTTTTAACAGTCAAACGAGAATTTTCATGAAAAATAATTATACAGGAACATGAAATTTACACCGACATTATATACAAAGACAACACTATGTGCCGTTAAACCTCATACAAATAAAACACATGCGACTTGCAATTCATGCTTGACTTGATGATGAAGAACAACATTTCTCACTCGATGCGGGTGTGGATAAAGCATTGTTCCATTAATTGGTTTTACAATGTATCTCTCACATTAATCAACTGCATATCCTTTTTTCACTCTCAAAGTTAATGTACATATACAGCTAGTAAGTGGAAGTTTTTATTCGCCACCCTGATATTTTCCATATAGATTACATGTAAAACGACAGTTTTTTAAAAAACTTATTGAAGGCCATTTTGTTAACCAATTTTGATAAAATTTTCACCAATAAATAGAGAATTATTTATAGTTTAATTGTTAATTTTGGCATATTTTTTATAAGCCTTATAGAATCTTCAATTTAAAGTTGAAGTAAAATTTCGACGTCATAATTTTACTTGATTATACACATGTAATACGGAATTTGTGACATCAAAGATTTTAAGGTAGGGTCATATTAAACATAAATATTACAATGTTAATGATTTATGTAAGTTACGCATTTTAATAGATCTGACTTAAATTTAGTACATATTTTAAGCCTATTGTTTGTTATAAGATATCTGAAAATTATTTTAGAAATTCCTAAAACATGACCAGAGAATCGGTAAAATAATGATTGATTTTTGTTCAGTGATTTTGTAAAATCCCTGGTTTAAATTTGGGATTTTACAAACCCACTGATCAATTAAGTGATTTTACAAAATCCCTGAATTATCAGTGATTTAACAAATTCCCTAATTTGTAAATTCACTGTAACAAATATAAAGTTGTAAATTTATACCTAGCAATTTTGGGCAAGGAAAAATAAAATATATAGCTTATTGTATATCTCATATATGTCAAATTGATTTGCTTGGCCAATAAATTAGAAATGTGCTAATTTACCAATAATGGTTATTACATATTCACGATATTTATGACAATTGTGTGTACAAGGGGTCGTACATTCTGATGTGTCAGATTCACTATTCCTTTAGCAGAGACAAGTTCATTATTATCGAAATACTACAGAGAACGCCGAAGAGGTAAGACTTACAATATTTGATATTTTTATAAGTTATTTTATTCATTTTGTAAGTATGCAAAAATAACATGATTGCTTCAACGTTGGTCTCCTTAACAACTTTTATGTATTATATATATAATGCAGATTATTAACAAATACGTGTACTATCAAATAGAATATTTTAATTTAATCATAAAATTTATAAAATCTGAAAATAAAGATATTTTCATCAAAGGAATCCGTGAATGTAGGATAAGAATATTTGTAAATCATACATATTGAATATAAGTCCAATAATTTCTATCAAATACTTAGTATATTGAAGAGTAAAATTTCCAAGGTGATATATATACATATATGTATCGATTGACAACAGCTGGTAACTACTTTAAATGAATCAGACGATTAATAAATCAAATACTTTTTAGACATAATGAAAACGTCCACTAACGAAGCATGTGGGAGCTTTTGGAGTAAAACACCACCTTTTTGGTTGATTGAGTACGATTGTATTTTAGTACTCTTTTTTTTAGGTTCTTCACAGTTCAGTTGTAAATTACTAACAATATTAAGTGCAATTGTTAAAACATGCGACACCCTAAAAACTGTGATTAAAGCTCAATATACTCCCATTTATATTAGAAGTGTATACCCGGTAATTTGGAAATGAAAGCTTAGACTTTACTTCAGACCAAAGTATTAAGCTGTGAAGTAAACGAATTAAAGAAAAAGAATCTGTGCACTGATTTGAAATGTCACAGAATTTAAATAAAAAAACCACAACAAAACTAAAACATGTAAAATACAGCCTTTTAGGCACCTTTGTTACTATGAAATGAGGCATTACAATTTTGATGCCACAATATGACGATGAATAGACCAATCACAGTAACATTGGCAAGAATTGAATTTAACAAAATCAGGACTTAGTAATGCATAGCAAGCGATTAATCGACCACGAAAAGAAGTTTACGTTCAGAAAGGATGTGACGTCTTTTCAAAGATTGCAGGCAAATGTAAAACCACCCCTGGTAGAAAACAAACAGATTAAGGAATGCAAATTCCCACCCTTTTAATGCCATTATTTTGCATTTAATGAAAATATGAAAGGACAAATTCGGTACATTCGTATTTGGGTTTCGCACGTTGTCATAGAAAATGCATGAAACTTGTGTTAACTCTATTTGTCCTGTAATGTCAAATGTTGACCTTATTTCAAGACAAATACAGATTGTTTTTATACTCCATTCGTCCGTCTGTCCGTCCCCCGAAGGTTCCCGATTTATAGCCTGTTAACGAAACAACATACTGTCTTCACACTATGTAATTTATTTACTATAAAACCCAAACCATGTTCGATTTTGCGTTCAGAGGTGCAATGGGGTTCTGGGGTTATGCCCCTTGAAACTTTAATATTCTTCGAATTCTAGGGTTTCCAACTGATACCTGGTTAACATACTATCTTCTAACTTAGTATGGATTTTATTAACCACAAAACTCGGATCTAGTCTCATTTTGGGGTCAGAGATTCAAGGGTATCTAGAATTTTGATTTTGAAACTTTAAAAATTGGCGAATTTCAGGTTGTCCGACTGATAACTTTTTCAAACTTGCTATCGAAGTTGTTTACTGCAAAACTAGGACCAAATTGGACTGTGTTCAGAGATTCAAAGAAGGGGTTTTGAGTTGTACCCCTTGAAACTGTTAAATTGTGCGAATTTTAGGGATTTCAACTGATGACTTGTGAATAATTACCACAATACACAGACTAAGTTAAATTTTGGATTCAAAGATACATAGAATTCTGGAATTATGCCCCTGTAAGCATTCAAATTTTGTGAAACGTGGTGGGGTATCATGTTATGCACAATTATAATCGTAGGCTTATGCCTTGCTTTGGATACCCTTGTGAAAACAATTACAAAATAAAATGAAGAGTGCTGTGAGGCAGTTCGTGTAAGCATCAAAACAAACCAGTTACAATTCTTGTCGAAAAGGTAAAACAATAAACATTTGCACATGTCAAAACGTATAAATGATTAAAAACAAGAAGACAGGGTGACAGAGGTATCATATTTATTATTTTACCTTTTATATATCAGACATTATTGTGCAGTTTGTGAGAAATTCCTTGAAGATCTGTATGTGAAAAACATTAATAAAGAACAAGACTTAACATATATTTACCAGAAAATAAAATAATTTTCAACAATAATGTGCCAGAATTAAGACTGGTCTTTTGAGTTTCTACAAGAACTTTTGAGAAAAGATTTGGTAAACATGCAGAGTAATGTTGAAAGGGGTCAAGTTAAAAAACTAAAATTTTGTCAAATATAAGAAGCAGCTGTAATGATTTTCTGGACGTTAACTTGCTAAGTTATTTTCAAAAAGTATCAAATCGATCAATGCATTTAGCTTTCAAAACAGTGCACTTGGCAGGCGACTTGAATGAATACTTTTACTAACTTCTTTGGAAGTAGAGGATGTTGATTATGGAAAGTTTAAATATCTTCAGAATTACCTTAAAAATCATTGAAAAGTTATCATTAAAAACTATACATAACTTTCTGAAAAAAAAATGATGCTCTCTTTCATTGTCCCAAATCATGTCTTACTTTTAAAAGTTCATTATAGAAAGCCCGTAAATATTTATAGCATATTATAATTTGGTCTTGTCAGGCAAACCAAAACTGTCAAAGCATGACCAGATTTTGTTGAAAAATGCTGACTCTTTATGTTCTTTAAGAAGCAAAATTTTTTTAATGCCTTCACAAATTTTCTATTTACAACATATCAGTTTAAATTATTTCTTTAGTTGTGAAAAAAAAATTATCATTTCAGTTGTTCTTTATGTAATTTACGATAGATTATAAGACAGACAAACCATATATTCACTAATTTATAATTTATATAAGAGTTTAACGGCTAATCAAGTGTGAAATATTACAGATGTGATTTGCTTAGGCACTGATTAACTGAGACTTACAAAGTCGGAAGGGGGTCATATTATGTTTTCTTTTTGACTAACCCGCGCTAAAATCATGTGACATTTGTACACAATATTTAATACGACTCGGAGTATACCTCTAACGTTAGGAATTAGTTGAACTGTGCATAGTCTGAAATATAATCCCATCTGTTCATTTAAATAAATTTTTCTTTAAATGCATGTATTTAAAGATAATATTTAATATTCTTATGTTTGTATTACTCATTCCAATACAACAATTATGAGAATTTAAAGTCTTGAATAGGGTGATATTTAATCTGGTGGATTTCGTCATGTGTGATAGCATAGGTCCCAAGCTACTTCGTAGCTCTTGGCATGAGTACAATAAAGTCATATGACATTGACGACCTTTAACCTATTGACCCAATTATTAGTAGACATCTTTCTCACCTCAAATACATCATTCCAATCCACGAAAACGTTCTGCAGTTATAACTTTGAAAGCAATTTCCAACTAAACTAGTTTTCCTGGTCTCAGTTTATTGTTCTTAAAACCAAAATGTGTCCTTTACCCCAGACGCTTTGATTTACCTGACTGATTTCGATCCTTAAAGGCAGTCTGAAAGATTTGCTCAGATTTAGTTAATCTTCTTCTTTTTTCTTCTTTTTTTTTCCAAAATTCTTAATTTATGTTGGCATCTTTGATCTACCAAAATCAATGGCCGTCTACTTTGACACTGAAGCTTTCATCTACGTCATTTTCATTCAATTCGAAAGTCATTCTGAAATTTTGCTCCATAAACGAATTATCGTCTCACATTTTCTCTAAGATGACTTTGACTTTTGTAATCTTGCGCATTCTACTGCCTTTTTGACAGACTCAAACAATCAGTAGGTATGCATCCTTGGCTCTCAAAGTTTCATCATTTGTTGGTTTTATTTAAATCTACAAGGACATTCCGAAGTTCCAGACTAAAATTTAAATCAATGTAACACTTTGATCTTTGATCTATCGAGCCAAAAATCATAAGATGTCCCTCTTACGTCGTTTGTGTTTAATATGTGTAGACTTTATTGAAATCCATAAATTCTTTTTTTTTTCATATAAAAATATATATGTTGTGCGATGGCCACAATTTAACTATTGAACAAAATAAAAATGGTATATTTGGCCACGATTAAATGGTAAAAAACACAAAAATATACAAATTAAAAAACACATAAAATGAACAAAAATGCAAAGAAGGGAAGACTGCCCAACGTTTCGGCCGTATGGCCTTCGACTAGGGGACTACCGGGCTGAAATACGGAGAAGAAAATGGAAAGGACGAGAGAATGCAAACTTAATGACGTGTCACAGATATTACCTGTAAAAATCGTGCCAAATCTTGAACATAATCAAAAACGACAAATACAACATTAGTTATCTATACTATGTGAATACCAAATTTCAATACATAAAAAAAATATTATAAAATAGACTGCTTCTTAACATTCATGCCAAAGGGTCGAGCAGTTCCAAGAAAATTGATGATTTTTTATTCAAGGAACTGTCGTTGTTTCTCACCTGTACTAGTTTGTATTAGGACTGTTACATGCATGTCCAGTATGCTGTGGTTGGCTCGCCGAAAATGTTCACCTACTGGGCAATCCTATCCATTGGTGACGCTCTGTTTATGTTCGACAAAGCGATCTGCCAATCTACGGCAGGTCTCAACCACATAGATCATCTTACAGCGTTTACAACCCACAGCATACACTACATTTTCAGTAGTACACGTGAAACCATTTTTTTTTAGTTTGAAAACGTTAGCCGGTCCTAATACTTCATCAGTTTCCCAATTGAAAGGACAAGTCGAACAGCGAGATCGCTTACAATCTCTAGTGCCCTTATATTTACAGGGAGTTTTAGGAGTAGCACTCTTGAAAGAACTACTTACAAGGTGCTGTTTAAGACTCTTCCCTTTTCTGAAGGCAGCAATAGGAGGCGAATCCTGGAAAACTGCCGACATATGTTCGTCCTCGAGAACTATGGATTTTTAGTTGCGTATCAAAATGTTTTTGATAGCTTCGTTGTGAGGGTGGTATGTCAGGACCAACGGAACCCGGTCGTCGGTATTTCTCACCCTCTTCTCCATAGCCTCGGATCTGGTCACTCGGGAAACTGAATTCAAAGCTCGATCCAAAACTTTAATATAAATTAACAAAGGTCTGTCCAAGCTCTCAATAGGTATGGTGGTAAGCTTGCAATACTCCAAAATGAATCAACAGAATTATTAGAGAGAAGACAGGAAACACTTACAATGGCCGAAAATTACAATCACATGTCACAATCAACTAGGGAACTACACGAGAAAAACAATAAACAAACAAACGACATTCGTAAACAACGATAGAAACTTGGGATAGCCGGACTTGGTACCGGCACTAGCAAGAGCTAGCGGTTGGTTTAAACGATTAATGGGTACATAATCCTCCCTTTTTCTCAATCCCGTTTCCATATATTATAATAAACAAAATATACAAATAAAACCCAATACAGGTAGGCTACTAACTCCAAGACCACAATATTGAGAAGGAAAGTATAAGGCAAAACGTAATTTAGAAAGATGGGCCAAGGAGTGCTCGCCGCTAAGCTGTCGGATAGGTCAAGGAGCCTAGTCTGATGGTAAGACACTGTCGCATTAGCAAATCTCAAAAATCAAACTCAAAACTTCCCAATTTGTTGGTATGGAATAACCATTTATTTCAGTAGACATCGGCAGTATCAGCGACAAACCAGCATACCTGTAAAATCTTCAGGTCATTGGATCCGAAAGCCAATTTAATTGAATCATACAGAATATCCTGTCAATATCTTCTATTACGTAAAGAATGTAAGTAACTTCCCGGTTTTTTTTCTGGATCTCTTTTATCAGCTTTTGACATTTTAACAACATTTCTATTGATGAAGACTTTGAGTGACTTTGGATTAATTTCCAACACTACAATGGCTGATAATTCCTTTAACTAGGTTAAGAGACGGAATACGTTGCAATGATCAAACTTAAAGATATACATTTTCCTCTTGATGAACAGTGTAAATCTGCTTATATAGGCTTTGAATAAAATTAAATACGTCTGAAATGAAAGTCAGGAGGGTATAAAAAGTATTCCCAATAACGTATACTCCTTACATTGTTAAACAATGTAATTTTCATAGTGAACTGATATATCATTTATTGTTCTCTCCGTTTCACATTGGACTTGTCAAGGTTGACAGTCCAATTCAATGTTTAGCAATAGTTTCGAAGGTCGGGTAAAATGTTTAGTAGACCTATAACATGTATAAAGGATTTTGAAACGGTTACGTGGCTATCCGGATAAAGTAGACAGTTTTAATTAAACTCGATTACAAGTATTATTACATTTCACACATAGATAATAAATATAGAGAGTGTATGGATAAGAATATAACTTCCCTTTGGAATCAAATTATTTGAGTATATCATCATAACATTTCACAGAGGATGATGACGCTGTAAAGAGAAATAATTCATAAGTGTCACCAATGTTGTTTAACTAACGAAACTGAAAAAACAGACATCGGACGACATCCATACATTAAGACGTTAATTAAACCGAGAGTAATCATTGAAGTCATCCATTGATTTATTGACAACAACTGTGTTTCTTATTTGGTTATTGACTTTGACTGGTGAAATAAATAACATTGAATGCGAAAGACAATAAAACATGTTAGCACCTGAATTGGACTCTCTGTTATTCATAAGATTATTTGAAATCTTATCACGGGCGTCTGAGTTTTCTCTGTTTGCTATTTAACCGTTTTAACCATTGTAAAGTTTGGTTGAACATTTGATCTTTTTAACAAAATAAAGATTGATATAACAATCATTTTCCCTTTGTTTATTTGTGGCGTGAATGTGACAAAATGTGAAAACATGTCCATTCGGCCAACCTTGTCAACGTTTGTTGCATTTCCAGAAATTCAAAATTATCTTACTAATTTGGGCTTAAATTGTCTGTTACGGTCCATTCCGTAGAGCTAAAATCTGTTTTTCTACTGTTAAATATCTTCTGAATTGACTTAGGCAGCAACCATTTGATTTTCTGGGGGG
>MJUU01015866.1:77618-91093 GCA_002080025.1 Modiolus philippinarum | reverse complement strand
CCCAGAAAATCAAATGGTTGCTGCCTTATGTATATTTATGCACCAGATTTTGCATTATTATGCCGTGCACTTCTACAACCATTCTGTGTATTCTAAAACCATTCTGTGTATTCTACAACCATTCTGTGTATTCTATAACCATTACAACCATTCTGTGTATTCAACAACCATTCTGTGTATTCTATAACCATTCTGTGTATTCTACAACCATTCTGTGTATTCTGTACTCACTCACTCTGTATATGTTTTAGTGTATTTTTAAAACACTTTGTATAAATGTCCATTATGGTTAAATAGCCATTTTGCAGTGGTCGATTCCCAGATAGAATGGATCATTCTGACGGGAAGGTTTGAGTTGGCATGTCTCAATTTGTTTTCATGTAATCAAAGGCATCGGTATCCCATACACAATAAAATATAATATTAACATACATGTAGCATAGAGAAACCTTACTACACGTATCCAATAATGTTGCACGGTGTTTTTAATTACTAATTATCTATTTTTGGGAAGTGGTCAACCAATCTTTCTCAGAGTCGGTATAAACGGAGATATCGACAATGCCCTGTTTTTTCACCCTATCCCTCAAGCTTTTGCTTGCTTTTCAAGATATTATTTCTCAATTTTGCCTTCACTTTATATGAATATTGCTTGTCAGAATTATAGGTAGGTAAGAATAAATCTTCAGTTGTTTCCTTCAGTTGTTTCCATGCATTATATACCTAGGTTCGACAACTTTATGACTCTGCTTTTTTCAAAACATTTTACTAAACATGAACTGAACAAACTCTAACTACCATAGATACCACGTGTTTTTTTTTTTTTTTGGATACCGATGAAACAGTGACTTTCTATGATACTACACAAATATTATGCCCAGGAAAGAAAGTTGACAAGATTTTGCTACAATATAATCACAGTAGACATAGTTGTCCTTCAAGGTNGTGTTGCTTGTCAGAATTATAGGTAGGTAAGAATAAATCTTCAGTTGTTTCCATCAGTTGTTTCCATGCATTATATACCTAGTTTCGATAACTTTATGACTCTGCTTTTTTCAAAACATTTTACTAAACATGAACTGAACAAACTCTAACTACCATAGATACCACGTGTTTTTTTGGATACCGATGAAACAGTGACTTTCTATGATACTACACAAATATTATGCCCAGGAAAGAAAGTTGACTTTTTCACAGAGATTGACTTTGAGATTTTGCTACAATATAATCACAGTAGACATAGTTGTCCTTCAAGGTTGTGTTTTTGGAGCGATTTGGTCCTATTTTTTGGAGAGATGTTTTGTCTTTTGGAGAGAAATTTTGATAGTTTTCCTGATTATGACCTTATTTGGTACTATCCAATGTATGTTAAGATAGTACATAAGACAAAATCAGTCACAGAATAACGGAACGATTTCAGTTGTTTGGTTTACTTGTAAAATTAAAGATTTTGTGTATGTTCCTGTTTTATGGAGAGATCGGAGAAAGATGTCCAGGTTTTTACCCTTTTTCCTGTTTTTTTTCCAAATATCACATAAAATTCAAATTTAAAAACCACACTAAACAGAAACTTTTTACCAGATCTAAATATATGTCTTATCAATAGTTCATTGTCAGGAGATGCGTTTGATACAAAAATTGAATATGAATAATTGTTTAACACATATGATAGAGTATTTACAAAGTATGAAATGTATTTTATGTATATCTGAACTATGAAAGGCGAAAAGTTTAGTTATTTTTAATGTCATGCATTCACAATATATTATCAAGAAAAACTTATATATGTCTTTTGTGAAATAACAATTTTTGTGTAGTGACGTAGTTCAGATATCACGAAATTTTTCGAATTTTTAGGGCAATGTGAGCTTTTGTTATCACTAAATGCATTCGTCGTCCGGTATCTGTCGTACGTTATACACTTTCCCTTCAAAGAGCTTTGTCTTGAGAACCACTGAATGGATTGAAACCAAACCTGACAGGAATAATGTTTATGAGGTGCTGACCAAATGTTTTACTTTTGTGCCGATCCATTACCCAACATGGCTACCAGCGGTGCTTAGTTTGAAATTGGATTTTTCTTTGTGAGAACGTCTTTTTGAGATCCACTGAAGTGATTTATACCAACCTTCAGAAAACTTATTCCAAAAGCACCAGCATATGGAGTTTACATCTCACAACTCATTCGCTACTCAAGGGCTTGTGGTCGTTACAGTGACTTCCTTAATAGAGCTCAGTTGCTTACAAATAGACCACTTAAACAAGGGTACGTTACAAAAAACTTAAAGTCATCACTACAGAAGTTTTACGGTCGACATCACGATCTTGTGGATCGCTATGGGATATCTGTTTCCCAGATGACAACAGATCTTTCCCTCTACAACTCAAGTTTGTTTTTCCTCTATCGGATTCGACTTTACTACCGGAGCTGACACGTTCAACACGGCGGGTGTCTTATAAGAAGCAGGAGATGCTTACTCTACCGGTACATCTGATCTAACCCATGGTTTTTTATTGGGTCCGTGTTGTTTATCTGTATGTGTGTCTTCATTTTTCTTTTTTGTCCCGTACTAAAGTGGTGTCCTTATTTCTTAGTGTGTCTGATTTTACCATTGTCCATGGATTGTTCTTTCTTTTGATTGACGGTTCGGTTCTCACTTACTTTAACATTTGGACTTAATGGGAATTGCATACAATGATTTTTTTTAGATAATCAAGCCAAACAGGTGACTGGTGCTTATCAAGTATTGTTACTTTTGTGCCAATCCCTCATCCAAAATTGGGGCTGGCAAGGTTAATTTTTAGCTCACCTTAGTCAGTTTGAGCTATTGCCATCACTTCCGGCGTCCGGTCGTTAATCTCTTCCCATCTTCACATTATTCATCTTCTCCTCTGAAACTACTGAAGCAAATTCAACCAAGCTCTACAGGAATGATGAATGGTAAGTCCTTCACGAAGCTTGCTCATTTCATTCTGCCCCGACATAAAACATGACCGCCACCGCAGAACTTCGGTTTAATATTGGACCCTGTGAGAAATCATATTTTTATCTTCTCCTCTGACCTATGAAACAAATTCGACCAAACTTTACAGGAATGATGTATGGTTGTTCCTTCATGAAGATGGCTCATTTCGTTCCAATCCAAAAAAAATACTGTCAGCGCACAACTTAGGTTTAACATCGGACCCTATCGGAAAAATCACCTCTGAAACAACTGAAGCAAGTTGAACCAAACTTTGAATTAATATGACAAAAATATTGCTCTCAGCATGAAAATAGTTTAACATATGACCCTAAAAAATAACATTTTTCTGATCTTCCCCGTAATCACTGAAGCCACTTCAACAGAACTGTAGCATAACATCATTAGCAAGGATATGACTTGTATATAGGAAACTTCTTGTCAGGTGAGCGATTCAGGTTCAGTCCCCGAGCCTCTAGTTCAACATTTGACCCTATAGAAAGAATATTCAAGGATGTTTCCATATGGAACAACTAGAGCCAAACTTAATAATTTATCTTAAATGCTTGCCTTCCAAACAGATATATTTCAAGTCTGTACCTTTGGAATACATTGATTTATTCACTTTTTTACTTTTTTGGGGCCATTTAGGGCTTGCTATATGGTGTGAGGTTCGTCACTGTGTTGAAGACCGTATGGTGACCCCTAGATGCTTTGTTTTGGGTCGTTTTAACCTGGATATGGGATGTTGTCTCCTTGACATTTACCCCATTTCCTTTCTTTTTCATATTCAAAATTCTTCCCTCCTGAAAACATTTGGCAAGTTAGAAATAAACTCTGGGATAAACGTTCTCTTTCAAATTGTCCTGCAGTTCCATGCCTTATCCAAAATGGCAGGCAGTAGGGGAAAAGCTAATTGTTGTATAACATAAAGATTCACTTACACACACAAACACACACACATAATTGCCTGGATCCGTGCCATATATATATATATATATATATATATATATATAAAATTATCTCAAAACAAAGCAACAACATTAACATTCCCGACGTACTGGATCTTAAAAGATACACACTTCGTGAGAATAATAAAACAAGGCAGTAGACTGAAGTGAACAGTACACACATTTAAGTTGATATTTCGAGACCTATCCGACTCTTTATCAAAACACAATAAAAAAGTAAAAATACAGTGAAATACAACCTATTTACAAAGATTATACTACAAAAAAATTAACAAAGTATCGACAGCTACATCATGGACGCTGTTAACTACAAATGTATGAGCATGTCCTTCAAGTTCTTGGGTCGTCGGAATGAAACAAGTAGGGGTTCAGGAAAAAGAGATTTCATTTTAGGTGATACATGAAGAGCTTTCATGCAGTCCCGCGTAATGGCCGACAGATCTGGGAGTCGTGGATGGAAAGTTGTAACGAAGGGGATGCGTGAGTTTTTATTCTTTTTATCTCTATATTGCAATAACTGTTTTCTTTCTAAAATAGCAACACTATCAATTGTTTTTTGCACTTTGTGTGCTTTGTAACCTCTGTTGACTAATTGCTCTTTAAGCTCTCTGCTCCTCTTGTTAAATGTTTGGTCATCCGAGCAGATCCGACGTAGGCGGGTGGAGAGACTATACGGGATCGCATTAATACAATGTCTAGGATGACAACTGCTGGGTAGCAGATACGCATGTGTGTCGGTCGGTTTAGTATGCAAGTCAAAGCTTACTTTTCCGTCGACTAGTGTTGAAGTCGTATCGAGAAATGCGATGGAAATTTCTGACACATTAGCGGTAAATTTAATAGATGGGTGAAAATTGTTTATAAATTCAACTTTTAAATGTGTGTACTGTTCACTTCAGTCTACATATCTACATACAGTCTATATATATAGCAGACACGGATCCAGGCAATTTGAAAGGGGGTTCCAATTAGAAGTGAAAGCAAATTTGGCCGAGCGGAGTGAGTCGCGAAAATTTTAAGGGTATTTCTAAGCATATTCGTTCAAAAAAAGACATGTCCAAAAAGAGGGTTCAACCTCCAGAATCCCCCCCCCCAAGATCCGCCAATGTATAGCTTAAAAACGAGACCCTTTCAAACTAGAAGTTTAATTGACTATATGTATCAGCCATTGTCCAGGTGAAAGATACAAGGTTCTTGAGAGCCTCCAGTTTGAAAAGGTTTCTTTTTAATTAGTCAAGACACACCATGTATCATTTATCATTAAAGTTTCCTACTTTTAACAGTCGTTTCGTTCCTAATTTATCAGTAATAAAAACCCTTTGAAACGAGATACATCGACAAATCTTGCACCTGATGCTTCATTTTCTATGTCCGTTATTTTCATGTTTGCTGTTTGGTCCAAATGCAAATTTCAAAGTTAAATTTCTCTCCATAGCACCATAAACGCTCCATAAAACGTGGATTTCTCTCAATTAAACCAGGACATAAACAAATGGAAAAATTGAAATAACTGCAAATTTTCCATCCGTCTATTTAATTGTTGCCATGTTTATTCATTTGTTAATTTGTACATTGTATTAATTAAGAAAAGTCAAAGAATCTTTCTTTGTTATAAATACCATAAATCAAGTGAAACAAGTGTAGATCGTATTGCAAGTCAATACAGAGGTCCCCCATCGGTGGAATAATTCTTTGTTATACCAGCAAAAATAGTTAAGGAAGAAAAGTTTTCCAAAACCCAAGGCCTATTACTCAATCAAAAATCAATGGACCCAACCCACACTCAAACTTGATCTGTAACCCATAGTGGTTGATTAACCATGCAAATAGCAGCTTAATATCTGAAACGGTTTAGAAAAAAGATCCAGAAAACCTATATTTTACAAAAAAAATCGACGTTCAAGGCCCTTAACTCCATCAAATATCAATGGAATAGAACCAAACTCAAACTTGATCTGTAACTCATAGTGGTACACTCACATGGCAAATATTAGCTTATTATCTATATATAACGGTTTAGAAAAAAGTCCCGGAAACCGGGAAAACCTATATATTACCAAAAGTTTCTTAGTCAAAGGCCCATAACTCCGTCCAAAATCAATGGACCGGAATCAAACTCAACTTGATATGTAACTCATGGTGGAGCACTCGCATAGCAAATATTATCTTCATATCTGGAACGGTTTAGATAAAAATTCCAGAAAAACCTACATTTTACCAAAATTTTCTTAGTCAAAGGCACATAACTCCGTCCAAAATCAATGGACCCGAAACTCGAACTTGATCTGTAACTCATAAAGGTACACTCACATAGCAAATATTAGCTTCATATCTGGAACGGTTTAGAAAAAAATGTCCGGAAACCTATATTTTACCAAAATTTCTAAGTCAAAGGCCTATAACTCCGTCAAAAATCAATGAACCAGAACCAAACTTTAACTTGATCTGTAACTCATGGTGGTAGACTTGCATACCAAATATTAGATATATATATCTCATAGTATGGGAAAAAAGTCTGGAAAACTGAGTGTGACAGACTGACGGACGGACGGACGGACTGAGGGAGTGCAAACCTAAAGTCTCCTTCGGCGAAGCCCGCAGGGGACTAATTATTTTTTTTGGAATAAGGCTCGTATGCCAAGGTGACAACGCTTTTGCGAGACAAAAATTCAATAATCCAATGATAGAAGTAGACGTTAGGCTTATCCTAAGTTTTCTTCTTCGAGAGCTTTATTCTTCAATCTTAGAAATGCCGTCTGTTTGTTGATGTTTTACAAAATATTTTCTCCATAAAACCATGACACGCCCCCAAAACAGTACATTTTTTCTCAAAAATGTCTACTGTGATAATGGTGGAGTTCAAATCACAGTAAAGTAATTATAATATCACCTAGTTATGATGTATGGCTTTTTCTATTTAGATCTTATTAGTAATTTTTCCCTTAACAGCGTTTGCAAATATTTCGGTTTATCGACTCCCAAATGTTTTGATTTGATCTGCACTGAAGAGACATAAGTTGTCCAAATGCGCATAGGCAGAAATTAAATTCACAGTAACTTCGGTATTTTGATATTTACGAAAAAAAGTGTGATTTTTGTATAAAATCTTAATTCTTTGAAAAATGAAAAAAAAACTGGATCAAGTTTTTATCTATTACATCGGTAACAAGTTAGAGTCAAAGCTTAGTGACATTATTTTTTTCACATCGAATGTTACATTCAAATACAATTTTGGTACCTAAACACAACGTTCGCTAGACATTAATTAGTCCCATGAAGATCTTTCAATACATTTCCCATAGGTCCTATGTTAAACTATGTCCCGTGCTGGCGACCATCTTGGATGAGGTACGAACATAAAAATCACAAACTTTAAAAGGATCCAGCAAAGGACAATTGTATCCAAGTTTAGTTTCTATTGGCTTATAGTGTTATGGTGGTTTCAGGAGAAAAGACCTTTGATTGCATTTCCCATAGGGCCCTAAAGTATGTGAAAGTATGTTCAACGCTGGCGGCCATCTTTGATGAGGTACGAACATAAAAATCAGAAACTTTAAAGGGGACCACCTGAAGACTATTACGACAAACTTTCGTTACCAATGGCTCAGTGGTTTCAGAGGAGAAGATCTGTGAAGGGTCCTATGTTCAACTATGTTCCCTAGTGGAAGACATCTTGGATAAGATGCGAACCTGCTGGACATATGCACAAATTGTAGTCCTTAGAAATCTCAACACATTTTCAATTCACATTTAACCTCTATCTCAAACAGTTTTTGAAATAAAAGTAAAAAAAAAAATTCAATCCTGAAAATTCAAAGAAAAAGGGGCAATAATTCCTATGTGGGTTGTCAAATTTTCTTCAAAATTGCAGGACATGTAGATCTTACTATGCTGACATTTTTTATAGTTTAAACTTCACTTCTATCTTCTACCATTTTCAATATATAAGACAAAAGTAACAAAAAATACGAAAATTTTATGGAAAAGGGAAAATAAACCCAAAACATGTAATCGGATATTCTCCAAAATTACAGGGCGGGTAGATCTTATCATGCTGATCATTTTACTTCGTAAGATTTTTTATATCTGTAACGGTTTTCGAGTAATTTGCAAAAACCAGCAATTTAACCCTTTGTTCTATTTTTAGTAACAGCAGCCATGTGTTTTAGTCCACTGACATAAAAATCACAAACTTGAAAGTGCATACCCTGTTGATGATCAGGCCAAGTTGGTTAGTATTGGCCCATTAGTTTTAGAGGAGAAGATCTTTGAGTAAAAGTTAACGGACGGACGGACGGACGACGGACGCCAAGTGACAGCAAAAGCTCACATGGCCTTTGGCCAGGTGAGCTAAAAAGGGGCAAAAATTCTGAACAAAAATTCAAAACACGGTAATTTACATGCAACACATGACGAAGACAAAACAAATAAATATAAATGAACAACAACGTTCTAAACAGGATCGAAGCAACTAATTATGCTGTCGGAGTTGCGAATGTGAAAAAATGTCGTATAGAGTTTTATTATTAACATTATATTGTTTCTGATATAGTTAACAAATTCAAATAAATGATACAAATGTCGTGGTAATGTACATAATTTGACATAACAAGATGGTGCACGGATGATATTGTCAAGACCTTAAAGGCGTCAAAGAGTTTCTTTGATTTAAATGAAATGCATCTGTGATCAAGGTCTTATCCAGTTTTTCACCAGTATGTGATATAGCAAGTAGGTTTGCCTTGATAAAACACCATAGTCTCTCTAAGAGTCCGTTTGAAGCCACCCATATTAGACCTCTGGCCTTCGGCCCTCTGGCTTATATGGATGTCTCGGGATGATATGGGAAATTATATAATAATCTCTATTTATCATATACTTGGTTAAAATATTTAAATTTAACCCTTGGTAAAAGCAGATAAATTCAACAAAACTTGACGAAGCGGGCTGATATGATATCATTATCAACTGCTCGGTAATTATCGCAAACCTTTCAATCACAACTCGGAAGCTTTATCACACGCAATTTCGTTTATTTCCGTAAAAAATACGACCTTTTGGCTGATAAAGGTTGTGATATGAATATTGCCATGTGATAATCTATGATTATCAGACGAAAAATATATTCGAAATGAAATATTTGCTTATGTGCGGAAACGGGACTAGCATATTTACCAAAATTCTGGGACACCAAGGGGTATCCTATATTCCTCGGATTCAGTTTTAACAGCTTGCGTCGAAAATGTAGATAATGGAAAGACTAAGTACCTTTTGTTCTTAATTATTACCCAACAACACAAGAATCCGGAAAGGGGGGATTACACGGTCATTCAACAAAGTGGTGTTTTAAGTGCATAGTAGTTTAATTGCTCTTTAAGCAATACAAAGAAAAAAACCATTTGAGTAACAATTGTAAAACCTGGAAGTTGCAAAATGTTGAGATTCCCATGTTAATTATTAAAGAAATTGCCAGAAAAAAGTCCTCATCGTTTCAAGTACTTTCAAATACTTCAGAATACCACTATTTCAAAGGGATACTTTGATTTCAATGGTGAAAACGCCATGACTTCACATGTGGAATAGAATATGTTCTAATTCGCCATGTCAGTAATACATGTTTCATATTACTATGACTTAAGCTATTTACATGGCATTATTTGTTATGTATTTCAAATGACTAAATACCGAAGTTACTGATAATTCAAATTCTGCATATGCGCATTTCGACATCTTATGTCTCTTCAGTGCAGATAAAATCTAAACGTTTGGAAGACCATAAACTCAAAGGTGTTTAAAATCTGAGAGAGAACAAATAACTAATATGATCTAAATGTAAAGCCAAAATCAGCTAAGGACAGAGCTTTGCATGAGAGAGATACTCCTTAGTTTTCAACAAAATTTACAAAAATTTAGATATTGTAAGGTTCCAAGTAGTATCGGCTTTCGGGTCAGCACCGAAGTACTGACTACTGAGCTGGTGAATACCATCGGGGATTGACTGTCCACCAGCAGTGGTTGATGGTTGATGTAACCAGTAACCGACCCTCTTGAATTTACGTAGAAGAAAATATGTACGAAATCATTTAACAAAGAAAATCTAAAATACGTTTTGATTGCCCGGGAAAATTTTGATTGCCCGGGAAAATAACAGAGTTGTAAGGACAGGAAAATTTGCTTTTTTTTAACATCTCCAGTGAGTCTTTTCTTTCACATGCATGTAGCTTTGTGTTTCTTAACACAGTGTGCGTGTAATACTTGCAACAGGTTACTAGTATTCACCAGAGACGGCAGTAGAATACTAAAAGAACAAACGACAAGAATCCAGTGTCACGGCAAAGACGAGAAAACTAAATTATCGACTGGCATACACACGGTCAGCTCTGCATCTCTGAAACTACCGAGCCAATTGGAAGCAAACTTGGTCACATAAGTCTTTAGGTGGTCCCCTTGAAAGTTTGTGATTTTTATGCTCAGACCTCATTCAAGATGGCAGCCAGCAGGTAAAATAGTTTAACATAGGGATCCTATGGGAAATGCATCCAAAGATCTTTTCCTCTGAAACTACCAAGCCAAATTTTAACCAAACTTGGTCACAATAGTCCTTGGGTGGTGCCCTTTAAAGTATGTGCTTTTTATGTTCGTACCTCTTCCAAGATGCCAGCGAGCGTGGGACATAGTTTAACATGGGGGCCCTATGGGAAATGCATTCAAATGCATTCTCCTCTGAACCCAATGAGCCAATTGGAACCAAACTTGGTTAAAATTGTCTTTGGGTGGTCCTTTTGAAAGTTATTGATTTTTATGTTTGTACCTCATCCAAGATTGAAAATGTTACTGTAACGTCTGGGGAACTGATTAATAGTATGATTGGGTAATCAGTCACCAGGTTAGCGATACAGGCTCATGTGAGCCTCTAGTTTTCCTTCTGAAAAAGTTAACGAATGTATAATAATTTCTTGGCATTAGGTTTTTAATAATTAGTTTTAAGAAATCATTACCACCTAGCTTCAATTGTCCGAACATAGCGCTAAAAAGGAAAATCATTTTGTCAAAATATACCACAAAACTTGTTAGCTTAGCTTCGTTTAAATCGTATAAATGTTGCACATTGGTTAAATATTAATTATTATACTTTGATATTCTATGTAATACAAGTTTACCAACAGTTCTTTGTTCCGGGGGAACTAAGTACTTCAATAGAAAGTTAATTATAGTACTTACGAAGACGACATATCATCAGCCTTTACAGAATTTCTTCATAATCATGTTATCTTTTCTAAAAATACTATTGATTGTTAAACATGTGTCGGACGTATTTATAACAAACCTATAACAGAAGTTAGATAATTATTTTAATCAATTATTAGCAAATGTTTACATGATCATTTCTACTTTTTTTTCAAGGGTTTGTGTATTATTTTATAACTGGAATTTTTTTCTTGAAATTCTGTAGTGACAATAGCAACAGTGACTGTAACATACCTTTGATGTAAAAGTTTTTAGACAGTAATTTCGCTGTGTTGACAAAATCGCTGTACAAACTACAGGAATGATTTGTGAAATATAGATGTCATATGCCAATGACTGCTAAAACGTGAATATCAGAATTGGAAAGTCGAAATAATTACGCTTGTTGTAATGTTGCTTTTTCAGACGTCAGGGTAATAACAAAATTACAGAACAGAGTGGTTTAAAGCCGAAGTCCATGAGACAAATCAGGCGGAAACCATCTGCCAAATTGTCGTCCGCAATGGTCCTAACTTGGTACAGGCATTTCAAAAGAATTGGTGGGTTAAACAGGTTTTATGGCATGCCTAACCTTCCCTCCCAATGCAGTAGTGTCGGACGTCCAGGTATAATGCTGATGATTATGTATCAGTGGTCTCTTTAAATTCTAGTTTCATGGGTATATAAGATAAAGGTTATCGTTAAATCGAGGATCTTTCAGTGAAAAAAAAAATTTTATAACGGATGACTTGGCAAGCTTTATGTCTTTTCTGAAATAGTTTTTGTCTTAACCTGGCTTAATGCGAATAAAGAAACAAATCTGCTTAAAGTGGCGCACAATTAGTCCCCATTGGTGTCATATTGAATTACATTTAATAATGAATGATGGTTTTTATTCTTGGTTGAAAATGTAAACATGACACCTATATAATTTAATAGGAGGATGACACAATATTCCTTATCTTTATTACAAGTAGTAATGCAGTGTTGTGTTTATCTCCGAATTACAACTGCAATGTATATTTATATTTTATATAATCTTTTTGGAATTGGGGATATTCTTTGCAACATTCTAAACCAAGTACCTTGAAATCCAAAATGACCAAACAACAATATCTTATTGAAATCAGACGAAATAACTACTAGTATATCATAATCCAAAGGATACGTCGAACGTCACATACCAATTGCAAATACTGTATTTTTTTTTCCTCTTATTTTACTTTTTTTAATTACTTTTCCTTGTGAAGTTCCTTGCTAGATTGTGGCATTGAACTGTATGTTCAGCCATTGTAGGTGTTTGCTGTTACCTTTTAATTTAATCGGTAAACCCCGAACCTTAAAATATGAATATTTAACTCAATTTGAGAAAGATATGTAACAAAAGGGGGCTTTATTTAAAAAAAAGCATTGTATTAATTAATACATCCACTAAAAAAATTCAGTCATTAATCAAATGAAACTCTGGCCCAATTAGAGAGATATAAAATTTTAGAAATGCTTCCTGACGAACGACAACCACTGTTGTGATGGGCCACATGATTGGATAAAAGAAATTGAGGAAGATATTAGCAACGAGAAATGCTATTTTTTTTAATTTGTTTTATTTATTTATTTTTTTAATATGGAATTTCTTTTATTCGTGTATTTGTGACATCACTTAATTGCTTATTCATGGAGAGAAATGTTCAGAATTTATTCTGCACCGAAATTGTTTAGGATTAGACATCAGATTTTGTTCAGGATCGAAAGTAAAAGGAAAATTCGGAAAACTCCTCTATAGGGTGTTCTCCTGTTACCTCTTTGATAAATAAGGCTTTATAGATTTGTTTCTGGAATAATGATTTCACATAACAGCACTTAAAGTTTTATAAGCTAGGTATGTGTATGTAAAAATTTGCTCACTTAAACCATAGGATAAGCAAATTCTTGTTTGCTTTGTTTGCAGTGCAAAAAAAAATATTTGTTGCTGATATGTGACTGTTTCATTGCTAGGTCAACAGATAGACAACTGCATCCTAAAATGGGACAAGTGTCATCTATGAGCTTATTCACTTTATGTGGAACGAAATTTTGGCATTTTTTGAACTAGTATTATACCCCACGCTTTAGCGGGCGGTACATAGTGATCATTGTGTTCATTCGTCCATTAGGTCGTCCGTTCTTTCGTTATTCCGTCCGCGCTAGGGTACACACTCTGTGGCGACAACTCCTCCTAGACCACTTGGTGAAATTCAATGAAACTTTCACAAATGTTAAGTAGCCATTGTGCACCATCTATTTAAAATTTGGATTTTTTTTTTTTTTTTTTTTT
>MJUU01015866.1:58620-76878 GCA_002080025.1 Modiolus philippinarum | reverse complement strand
TAGTAGCATAGTTTTTTCGGAAGCCTGCCTGGTTTTCATTTAAAATACAAAATTCATCCAAATATTTACTTAACCTTGTATTTAAAATCGAGGTAAATAATTTACCTAGTGCAGCTAATAATGTAATCGGGCGATAGTTCTTAGGGTCATTCTTATCTCCCTTGTTTTTATAAATAGGTATCATGTTTCCCTCAAGCCATGACTGGGGTAATATACCCGTATCAAATATTAAATTAAACAAATAAACATACACATCTATAAAATATTCGATAGAAGAACAAATATACTCATTAATAATCTGGTCATCTCCCGGTGATTTATTATTTTTCAATTCTCTAACAGCCTTGAATATTTCGTCCTTGGAAAATCTATCATTTAAAAACGTATTTGACGAGGCTTCATCCAAGTCATTGTTTAATTGATATATATTTTCTAAATTTTTATTTGTATTTAAATCCTTAAAAAATATATAAAGAGATTCTAAACTAATTTTATTTTTGTCCCTTTTACTATTTCTGTTCAAAATCTTCCAAAATTCGCCAGGATTATTGGTGCGTAAACTTTTCATTTTTGATTGCAATTCTGAGTTGTAATTTTTTACACTATTTTTTAATGTTTTGTTATAAAATATTTCTGTACGTCGGAGTCTTTCTTTAAACAAATGAGAACCATATTTATTATAAAGTCGTTTAGATTTTCTATACTCTTTTCTTGCATTTTGACAGTCTTTATTAAACCAATCATTTTTCTCAGATTTATTATGTTCATTAACTGCTTGATTGAATTCACCAAATGTGTCTTTAGCAGAGTCTAACATTATATTATTAATCGTGTTTACAACATCATCTATTATGTCCCTTGTTACCCTCTCTGGTTGGTCGCTAATATATAAAAGATTTGACAATAGTTCAGAAACATTTTCTTTATCAATTTTTTGTTTAAAATTTCCAGTCTGATCATTTATCCATCTACCAATACGTTTATTTATTTCAACGTTAATGTCCTTATTCAAGCTTTCATCATATTGGACACTGTCTAATTGTTTACAATTCAAAACTAAAACCAAGGGTGAATGTACATCTGAATATAATCTAGAAAATGGCAATACATTAAAATACGTCACCAAACTCAGTAAATTACTCGAACATATCACATAGTTAACTACGCTCACGTTTTTACATGTGGCTTTACCTTCAAGGTCATCCCAAAATCTACCGTTTAATATAAAAAAAAATATTGTTTTTTGCAAAATTGGATCAATTTTCGACCATATGAATTGATACTCTTGTCTGAATTTTGACGATTTCTTTGTATACCAAGATCATCTAGCTTGCAAACATCAGAAAACTCATTTATATCAATAAAATGTTGTACCATAAAATCATCTGCGTCTAAAACATCATGATAATCTTTCAGGTTACCTGTACGACCATTTAGATCGCCAACAAGGCAAATATATTTATTTCCAGTTTGAACATTCATAAGTTCTAATTCAATATCATAAAATGCACTATCTGACGTATATATTGTATTTTCCGGTGGTACGTATATAACACCAAAAATAATAGGTTCTTGTAGGTCAAAAAGTTTTCCCTCAACTTTAAACCAAAAAACAAAAGGACTATCTGATGCAATTATTTGTATTTTATCTTTTAGGTAATTTTTGTACCCAATACACATTCCACCCGATCTATAATTAGAAATCTTTTTTCTATTTTTAAAATGAAAAATGAAACCTTCTAAGTAAATATCATCAATACTGTCCAACTTTGTCTCTGTTAAACAAACAATATCATAGTTATTAAGAAATGATTTAAATTCAGGGTAAAACAATTTCGACTTTAAGCCACAAACATTTAATGAAATAATATTCAAATTGTTTTTATTTAACTCAGTATAATGAAGTGAACTGTCATCATTTTTACTACTACACGGTTGTGTGTGAAAGTCGGTTCCGCTGGAGTAAGCACTGTGATTTAAATTGTCATTATCTGTTGATCCTCCGCGATCATCCTATCTCCGCCCACGCCGAGGTCCTCGAAGGGGTACATTTTTACGATTTTGATCTTTCGGTCTTGCGCCTTGCTGTTCAAATCGCTCTCTTGAGGTAATAGTTTCCATTCGCTCCTCATCTGGTGGTAGAAACTCGACGCCATCTATAAAGAGCTTGTCTCTTTTAAAATAGGCTCTCCTTTCATTATCTCGAGCTTGTTTCTAATACGGCCATAGTTTTTTTCGTCTCTCATTTACTTCTCTCGGGAATTGTTCACTCAATCCGAAATTGGTACCCTTTAATTCTTTAGCCCGTTTTCGCACAATTTCTCTGTCTTTAAAGTTTTTTTAAATCGACAGACAATTGGTCTGGTTTTATAATTCCTTCCGTTCCTATCTCGGAGTGTGGTTTCCATCCCAAATCGGTGTGCTCTCTGAAATTCCACTACTGATTCCATTTTCAGTTCAGTTGTCATAAAACTTTTTAACAGTTCTTCCGTTCCGTCTGAAGTCTCGTTTTCTTCTAACGCAATTCCCGAGAAAACTAGGTTTTCTCGCATGGACCTAGTCTGCAAGTCAATATGAGGCTCATTCAAGTCTTTCGAGTCTTTTCGTATTTCTTTAATATTGGAGGCTAATTCGTCGTTAGATTTCTGTACTTCCGACACTTATTTGATTCAAAGCTATCACTTACAAATTCCATGCCCTTTTCTACCTCATCTATTCTTTTTGTAACAGACTCAACATTTTTTGCTAATATACTCATTGAATTTTGTTATTGACCTCATCAAGGGTTGATAGTTTCTTAAAAATTTGGTCGACCTTGTTTACAAGCGCATCAAATTTTTCTGTCTGATCTTGAGCAAAACTAGCCGACTGTATTATTGGCTGCGATTGCGGGGTAGAACTGAAGGGTGGCCCATTATAATATCCATGTAGCTGCGCCATTGGAGAGACCTGGGTGAAACTCGGACCTGGAAGTACAGTTTGTGGTTGGGTAAATTGCTGAAAAGCTTGTGTATTTTGCTGTATGGTACCGGGTGCTTCATTGAATGAATTCATAGAGTTATTGGGAGAGTCACTCTTTGTCTCAGGTCGATTGTTTACATTTTCATTAGACCTACCTACGTGAGCACTTTTATCAATTTTTCTTTGTTTTAGAAATGCTTCCTGACGAACGACAACCACTGTTGTGATGGGCCACATGATTGGATAAAAGAAATTGCGGAAGAAGATTCATAAAATGAGTAAGCAACGAGAAATGCTATTTTTTTTAATTTGTTTTATTTATTTTTTTTTTAATACGGAATTTCTTTTATTCGTGTCTTTGTGACATCACTTAATCGCTTATTCATGGAGAGAAATGTTCAGAATTTATTCTGCACCGAAATTGTTTAGGATTAGACATCAGATTTTGTTCAGGATCGGAAATAAAAGGAAAATTCGGAAAACTCCTCTATAGGGTGTTCTCCTGTTACCTCTTTGATAAATAAGGCTTTATAGATTTGTTTCTGGAATAATGATTTCACATAACAGCACTTAAAGTTTTATAAGCTAGGTATGTGTATGTAAAAATTTACTCACTTAAACAATAGGATAAGTAAATTCTTGTTTGCTTTGTTTGCAGTGCAAAAAAAAAATTATTTGTTGCTGATATGTGACTGTTTCATTGCCAGGTCAACAGATAGACAACTGCATCCTAAAATTGGACAATTGTCATCTATGAGCTTATTCACTTTATGTGGAACGTAATGTTGGCATTTCTTGAACTAGTATTATACCCCACGCTTTAGCGGGCGGTACATAGTGATCATTGTGTTCATTCGTCCATTAGGTCGTCCGTTCTTTCTTTATTCCATCCGCGCTAGGGTACACACTCTGTGGCGACAACTCCTCCGAGACCACTTGGTGAAATTCAATGAAACTTTCACAAATGTTAAGTAGCCATTGTGCACCATCTATTTAAAATTTGGATTTTTTTTTTTTTTTTTTTTTGAGGGGGGTTTATATTTTGTGAGCTTTGCTCATAGTTCTTCTAGTATTAATGTAAGTGTTTACTTTTTGGTAGACCTGATAGAGCTGATACTTCAGTTTTGATCATATTTTCTGTCAGATTTTCCAAGCAATATTAAAATATTCCAAAATTACGTTTCTTGATTCTTAGCCAATTAAATACAAACGGGAGAGCTCGAGTGAGGACTGATGGTTCGTTGCTGATGGCTATTATTTAAGATTACATTGACTTCTCCTCCCACTAAATAACTGATTAGTAATAAATAAAAGTATCACCGTGAAAAATGTAAGCGCCCTTTTAACTTCATTCTACATATAGTATATACATGTAATAAAAGGAAACATCTACAATGGCCGAAAACTACAATAACGTGCTTCAATCCGCCAGGGAAATTCACAGGAAAAACACACAAGACAAAAGACAAACGAAAACAACGATAGGAGCTCCACACAACAGGACTTAGTACTGGCACTAGCAAAAACCAGCGGTATAGGGTTTATGTCTACGATTTAAATCTAACAATGTCATAAATGATTGTAATTTTCTTTCTCAACTTTATCTGACATACAGATTTTTGGTGGATTCATAACTTGATGTTTGGGTTCGAACCTTCAATTCTTCTTACTTCCTCAAGACACTGCCTGTCATGGAAGACAGATGTGATACCCTTCAACTTTTACGATCCCTCAATAAGAAGAATTTTCAATAGCCAAGTGTTACTTTTCCAAGTCAGTCTTAAAATCACTTGACTTCTATACACGATGTTTATTGCGTTGTCATATAATGACAATTTATTAAGATATGCTCAAATAACCCCAAATCTATTTCTATCTTTCAATATACTGAATATAGACCCGCTAAACACTTCTGATCAAATGCTAGCAATTATAAATGTTAATTTAGAAAAACCACCATGTGCAAAAACTTCTGTTTTAGTCAAATGAAAAATGGCATAAATGGGATTTGCATCTCTTTTATATGACGTAGAGCGTATTATCGAAAAAAAAAACTAGAAAGAGAACTGAACATGACACGAACGAACCGTAAAGGGTTATGAACAAAGCTTGTAGGAAAATAATAACAAAATACCAAACGAAATATGGACAATCGCATAGCAAATGCATAAAAAAAATTAAAATGAAAAATAAAACATGGAAAATCGCCTGATCTCCACCAGAACGGATGATCAATTGAAATCCCAAATGATAGCTGCAAAGCATATGCTAGTATTAAGGTGTCTACGGGGTATATATTTCATAATATAATTTTTTTTTGTAATGAAACATAACTAGTTATTTTTTTTTAATGTAAGATAAATTTGGGAATCACCATGCATTTGTATTTAAGCGCAAAATTTAAATTAATAATTCAAGTAGATGGGAAAATGACTTTATGAGGGTATAACTTTAAAAATATCTGACAGATTGTGTTTATACTTTGCTTGCGTTTTAAATCAATAAATTGTTTTCATTTAGAATAAAAAAAAATAATGGATAACCTACCATTAAATTAGAGCAGTAAATTGTAAGACATTTATTTCCTTATATCTTATCAAATTATCTCCCTTGCAAAATTTCTGTTTTCCTTTAAATCAAGCAACAAATTAACAAAATAATTGATACAAAGAGATTAAAATTGTAGCTATAATTAGAAAAGACAGTACTACATGTGCTATCAAAAGAAGAAGTAAAACAGGCAATACAGTTATATGTATATTGAATTTTACTTTTTCACCCTTCCACATGGTTATATCAGCCTGCAGAGGCTTTCCACAAAAGCCATATCAGATTAAATGTATATATCAGAGGTTGACCTGGATACATCAAGATCTCCCAAAGTTCCAAAGGCAATAACTTTTATTAAAGCTTTCACGCGAAATTAAAAGGATAAAAAGAAATATCTATTGCATTTACTCTCTCCGGTTAAGTATTCAAAACAGAGTCATGGTTACACAAATAGATAAACTATACGTCAGAAAAAATGCAGAAACTTGGTCGTTGGTATATCCTGCAGAGCTTTGACGTTTTAAATGACATTTATGTCAAATTCCCCACTAAACTTTGGAAGAATTTGAAACCTAACTTTAATAAATACAAAGTCTAAAATACAAAATTAAGGATGATAAACAAGCTTTGGGCTCGTTCGCTACTCTCAATCACCGGTTTGTTTTATATATTGGTTCAAATGTTGATATTTTATATACGATTTGCTGTCAAGAGCCTGATAACATTTACTGGCCTTGCATTTTCCAAATGGTTACTCCAAGCCTATGGAAGATCTGTACAAAGCCAAGAATTACTCATGGATTATTGATAATTCTGCTTAAATCGAGTAAGACTTCTGCAGAGGTAAATATTGAAGTAAACTCTTGGTCACCCTAAACAAGCTGCTAATATTGCAATTGATATCCTGCTTAATGCTACGCCAGTACAAATGCTAAAAGAGAGAAGAAGAGTATAAACTATCACTATCAGCTGTGCCAAAATGGAGTGGGGGATATACAACATTTCCTCCTTGTTTGCTGTAAATCAAAATAAATCAGAGATATCAACCTATAGTAAGTTAAAAATTCTTGAATGGTATTAACAAAGAGATAGTTTAACTGATGTAAACGTTTGTTACAAATAAAGTAGGAATGCATTAGCCATGCTATCGATCTTAATTTAGTACTATTAAAATGATAATTTGTAATGCAATGTAAGCGCTTGCAACGCAATAAAGTAACTTTTAAGCATAATAACTCTTCGGTGTGATTGAATGCGAATTAATGTTGCATACATACAGTAATAATTTGCTTAAAACTGCAAATTGGTAATGAAAATTCAATAGCAGACTGGTTCGGTGGAGTAAATATTAATATACAAATAACTAAATACCGAAGTTTCTGTGAATTCAAATTCTGCATATGCGCATTTCGACAACTTATGTCTCTTCAGTGCAGATAAAATCTAAATGTTGGAAGACCATCAACTCAAAAGTGTTTAAAAACTGATAGAGAACAAATAACCAATATACATGTTTATATCGTATTCAATAGAAAGGTTCCCGTGACGTCACAAACTTGAAGCGATAAATTTGGTTTGGCACGAAATAGTGATAATAAAAAAGGCAAGAAGAGCAAGAATAATAATAAGACTTGAGTAAAAACAATAAGTCTCCCCAAACATCGTTTGGGAGACTTAATAAGGGTGAAGAAAATGTCATTTTGAATTTACTCGTACTAATTGTTGATTGCTATACATGTTTCTTAATAATTTCATTTGATCAACATTCTGGAATGTTTACTCTTTTACAGGATATCTATTTTTCATATATATATATATATATATTTGTTTTCAATGTCTTATATAATTAGCGTTTTTATGAAGTATATAAAGATAAAAAATTCTTTTACATTCGTTAAACAATTGTATTACTACTACTTTGCCAGCCAAAAATGATAATTACCATGTGTAAAGTAAGTGAGAACCGAACTGTCAGTTTATAACGAATAATCAGAGGACAGTTGCAATATCGGAAAACAAGGAAACAAAACATAACATGAGTACGGCATAGAACATTAAAAAAAATAAGACACATACAAAGAAGAGCAACACGGGCCCAATAAAAAAAATCATGGGTGAGATCAGGTGCACCGGTAGAGTTCACATCTCTTAATGCGTGTCATCCATCATGAAATCATGGTTACAGCCATAAAACTTCAAAAATGACAATTGCAACAGTGCTTGATGGTTGAACATAACTTTCTATTGTATTGTTTATCAATATGTCAAATATCCATGTAGATGTTCAACTTTGATTCGGTAAGGATGTGAAATGCGAAAAGAGTTCCATATGGCATCCCTTTAGTTTAAGCATAGAGAAATATGATGGGGTGTCAAAGGGAACTCTTGCCGTGAAATGGATTGAGTTTTTGTCGTAAAATGGATTGAGTCTATATTTTTATTTTCTCTAATTTCTAGCAAATTTAACCAAGGCCTGACCGGTGTAATAAAAATATTTCTCGTCACTAGTGAGAGAACAACTCGCGTGCAATTTCCCGCCAAATCTTTTCGGAACATAATCCTCGGCGTTTTACATTATGACATTAGAGAAACATTTTCTACAACTTAAACACGTTAATTATGAAATTTCTCACATCTTTTTAAGTAGATTTTCAAATGTTTAAAAACTCGGCAAGTCTCGTTTTCAAACATTTGCAAAATTTATTTAACTCGATGTGAGAAATTTTATAATCAACTTAGTTCTCGTTGTAGAAACTCTATTTATTTTATTAAGTTCTTGCATAGCTCTGTTCTTATATATAGCTGATTGTTAACTTTTTTATTTAGATCCTATTGGTAATTTGTCCTCTGTTGGTCTTTACACATATTTCGGTATATGGATTTCCAAATATTTTGATTTAATCTGCACTGAAAAGACATAATTTGTCGAAATGGGCATATGCAGAATCCAAATTAATAGCAACTTCGGTATTTTGTTATTTAATGAGGGGTTGCGGTTTTTATGTAGAAAATTAGTGAAAAACACATTTTCATGATTACTTTAAAATATCGGTGATCTTGTTTTCATGTTATATTTCAGAAAAAATTACTTTTTTGTATATGTTCCAAAATCATGTTCAGAATATCGTTTTATTCATATAATCATAATGTAATAAGATGGATTACAGGAAACATATATAATGGCTGAACATTATAATTACATACATATGTGCTGAAATCTGCAAGGGAACTGCACAGGAAAAACACAATTAATACGAAAGACAAACGTAAAAACGATAGGAACTCGGAATAGCCGGACTTGCTTCCGACACCAGTAAGAGCAAGCGGTAGGGTTAAATTGGTTTAAAGGTAACAGAACCCCCTTTTTTCTGTCCTGTTTCCCAATAGTATAATAAACATACGAATAAAACCCATTATAGTTACTTTACTATCTCAATGACCAAAATCTTGAGAGGAGAGAAAATGACAATATGTCATGGTAATTTTGAAAAATGGGCCAAGGGGTGCTCGCCGCTTATTTCCCTGATAGCTCAAGAAGATTAGTCGGATGGTAAAACTGTCGCACTACGAAAGAAAAATCGAGCTCAAACTTCAAATAAGACTAAAGTCTTGATTTAGAGGCTCAGAATTTCTGGTATCATTTTTGTTTTCTTCACTAGAATTTTTGAGTGCATTTTGTAAACTTTCAATCTCAGAAATACGTCGTTTTATTTTTAGTCCCTCAAATTTCAAAAATTTGAGGCGAGGAAACTATCCACCCTCAGTATGCCATATCAAAGGAAATGCTACAAAAATGCGTTCAAAGGTATATGGAGAATTTAATCTTGTACTAATCAAAGCAGAATTTCGTGATCAACAGATATTTGCTAATATCGACACGTAACAGGAAACTTTCTAATGTAACTGAAAAGAAGAAAGGAAGTCACATGAACGATTATTGAAACTCTGCAGAAGGTGGGATTAAATTTACTTTATTTCACTGAATTTTTTTATATTTATCATTGGCTGCTGAAGCCAGAGCTGGCATATCTAAACAAATATTTGATGGTACCTGCAATTTTTGAGAATATCCCTTTGTTTTAAGAGATTCTGAGTCAGACTTTGTAATAAGGATTTTAATATTAAGCAATTATTCTTTCCTTCTGGTGTGTATCATCGTATTATGTTTCCTTTCTTGCCCCTCGCCCTGGGCCCTTGCCATACTGGGTTTTAATTGACTGATAGGTGCCAGTTTTGACTGAAATTACCTTCACAGGGTCACATGTATAAGTCATCCCTATCACAGGCGCATTTGAACACTCGTTAGTTTATTGTTTACACTAAAAGTAAGTTACTTTGTCAGTTTTAAAATGTTTATGACATTTTGCCTCATTGACTTATATCAATTTGAGATACTTAAATAACAAAATACCGAAGTTACCGTTAATTTATTTCTGCATATGCGCATTTCGACAACTTATATCTCATCAGTGCAGATAAATCCAAACATTTGGAAGTCCATTCAACAAAAACTTGTAAAAGCTGATAGAGAACAAATAACCAAAAGGATCTAAATTGAAAAGCCAAAGTTCAGCTAAGGGCTTAAGTGATAAGTTTTGAAACATTTGCATATTTTTCTGAGATTGAATGTTCTAGGATATTTGTGTTGTATATTTACACATTTTTAAACACAAAGTGACTTATAAGTGTTAGATGCCGCGAAAAGGAGAGGAAAGTAAGTGAGAACCGAACCGTCAATCCAAAACGAATAATCCAAGGATAATTGCAACATCGACAACAACAAAGAAACAGAGACACAACATGAGTAGGGCACAGGAAAGAAAAATGAAGACACACACACACACACACACACACACACACAAACACAAAGATGAACAACACAGACCCCCCAAAAAACCATGGGTGAGATCAGGTGCACCCGTAGAGTTAGCATCTGCTTCTTATAAGACACCTGCCGTGTTGAACATGTCAAATCTGGTAGTAAAGTCAAATCCAGTAGAGGAGTAATTATAAAGCTTTAAAAGGAAAGATCTGTTGTCGTCTTGGTAACAGATATCCCAAAGCCGTCCACAAGATAGTGATGTCGACCGTAAAACTTCTTGTGGGAGGACTGTAATTTTTGGGCAATATACCCTTGTTGAAGTAGCCTATTTGTGAGCAACCGGGTTCTATCGAGGAAGTCACTGTATCGAACACAGGCGCTTGAATAGTTTGAATTGCTACAAAGAACAGGGCAGTTGACTATTGGAAAAGTGAACTGAGTTATCGCATTTGTCGTACAGCTTAGTTTGAAGTCTTCCTCTGTTGTCAATTTCAAGATGAAGGTCAAGAAATGAGGCCGATGTAGAAGTGTCTGTAGTATCCTTAATTTTGAGGTCTTTTTGGATGGATCAGATGAAGAAAATCACCATAGCGAGGGTTATTTAGTGACTAAATATCACCTATATAACGGAAGCAAAATTTGAAGAATTGGGTCAGTTTTTTTATTTTTATTTTGAAGAAGACATTCAGTCTCAAGGAGTGGGGAAACAGATCTGCTAGGAGAGGTGCACAGTTTGTGCCCATAGGAATTCCGATAGTCTGTTGAAAACTACAAATAGAGAGAGAGAACTGTAACATTTTTATCATTTCGTCCTCTGTATATTTTGTCTGCGATTCGGAGTCAATTTTTTACATTTTTTTTTCTCAAAGTAGGCTTGTTCTCCACCAACAACAATGTACCTATTTGTTCACCGTTCTTACGTTAGAAACATCTATGAATTATACCTTTCAGCCGAGATTTAAGTTGTTTATGAGGAATGGTTGTGTTAAGTGTGGAGAAGTCGAAAGTTTAATGCCGTTACAGTGTGATAATGATCTGGAGTTTAAGACATCAAGTAGATCTTTGGAGTTTTTCAAAATCCTCATTTCATTTACACCTCTTCTTGAAAAGAAAATATCACAGTATTTTTGAAGGCCCTGTATAACAGCTGTCAAGATGGAGGTTAGCAATTCAGATATAGGTTTTGTAGAACATTTGGCAGACCCAGCGATGTATCGTTCTTTGTATGGGCATTTAAGTAATTTTGGTACCCAGTACAAAGAGGGGAGATCTGTGTCTTCATCCGAAGGAAAGCATAACAGATTTATGGTTCTGTAATGTATCCTCCTTTGACAGAGTAGTAGCTGCGAAAGTTGGATTGCCTTTAAAATTATCAATGTCTAGTTTTTTCTTTAATCAATTTATGTAATGATTTATGCAAATAAAAATGATAATATTTGGAGCCTTATCGGCAGGAACGACGACATATTTTTCATGAATGGAGGACAAGCAACTGTCAACATCAGCAATTTTGAAAATTGATGATGCTTTAGTTTTCATTGCCCCTCACAGCCTTAATCCACTTCGAAAGGAAATCAAGGTTTTCATCTTGTTCACGCTTTATCCATTTTCTGGCGTAGTCCTCTACAGCATCCATAAGAAGTTTGAAATTTTGTTTCTAGTTGATGGAACGTAATTCATGGAATTTGGGCCCTTTTGCAATGACATCACGGAGAGATTTGTTTTCATTGATGCTCAAATCTCCCGTTATGGCGTGACCACAGGGACTATATCAGAACATGAACAATCGGATGGTTTAGACTTGAGGTCGTCAGTGGTAAGGTTTTGCAATACATGTTTATGGTTGAAAATTTAAACGCGATTGGTGAAGTATGGTTGACGAAATAATCCGGACTGATGTGTGTTTGAAATATGGAGGTATTTTGTTTTTTACACTTTTGTGATGCAAGATACTGGCTAGTTTAACAGTATCAAAAACCTTATTAGCGAATTTAATGGGTAGAAATGAACGACGGAAAAGTTTGAAAATCCGTCTTATCTTTAAAATAACTATTGCTTTATTGTGGAACGATTGAACGTTGATCACGTGACGGGTAATACGTGCAAAGTATGAGACGTCTACCCTGTCGACAGACCAGGTCTCGTTAGCAATTTTAATCGATTATGAGACTCCAATGTCGGCATACCAAGCTGCCATATACAGCCATCGGAAAATATAGTGATATAAAATTATCGCCACCTCCCGTGTTTAAATTTTATCAAACGAAAATACGGATAAATTCGACAGAACAGGAAAGTACACTATGAAGTGAAAATCAAGATGTACTCGACAATTTTTTTCCTTTCGAAATGAGCGTTCTTTTTGTAATGTTGAAAGGGTAAACATGGGAAAGGCCTAAAAAGTATCATTCGTTCATAATGAAAAATTGAGGGTATTTTATTAACGTTTGCAACAGTAAACTGTTAGATTTACTCCTAAAGATCTAAAAATACATCTATTCCAATGCAAATCCTAAAAAAGAAAGTATAAATCGATTTTAAATTAACTTGAAGTTTGGTTTGCATCTGCATGATTACGTCTATATTGGTTCCTACGGTTAATCGTGCGTTTTATCCCTTTTATTTCAATCAAAGTTGGCATTACAAACATAGGTGCATTAGAATTCACTATTCACATCTCCAATTCAAATTGTTGTTTCCAACATAAGGCGCTAAATATTTTGAATTCTGGATAAACGTTACAAGCCGATTTCGGTTAGATCTCTAGAATCTGGAAGGAATGAGAATCATTTTGTAAACTGAATTCTGATTGGTCATTTCGCGGCATTTGAATCCGTGAAACCCTTGCATAACCGAGGGGTCGTGTTCCTAGAGTTTGACACTTCACTGTGGAGGTAATAAATTCGACCAATCAGATTGAAGTATTTACAGAAGACTTTATGACCACATACTTCCGGTACAAGGGTCGAACCCGAGTCTACCAAGTTGTGTTCATGTAGGACTCGAGTCTTTACTCGAGTCGAACTGAAGTCGGCCACTGGTGAATCCGCTTGAGATAAACACGTTTCCAAATTTCAAAATAGAATAATCGTAAACAAGTATAATGGTCAAGTTGAATTAATTTTATCTGATAATGATATATTTGATGTTTACGGACTGCAGCCTTTTGGTATCAAACATGCCCAAATGAATAACAAAGCAACAACCAAAATTATACATCAATAATATACAGAGAGACAGCATAAATACCGAAAACAAAACAAACAAAACATATCCTTACAATCAGTGAGTTGTAGATATTTATTAGGCGGTACAAAGCTTATTTCTGTCCATTATAATGGCTAGCATTGCTGCTTTTGTAGTGGCGCTCAATATACTACAGGTAAGTTGACTTCAATAAGCTGTTAATTAGATATATTTCTATCTACAGGGAAGTCATCTCGATTAAGAATGCCTGAATTCAAAAGACTAGATTACAGCGGTGTTTAAATTGAAATGGAACAGAGCATTTATAATGAATTCATCAAAGAAAAAAGGTTTAGTTTAAATTACATGTGATGTAGCTCTCTTGAATTTGGCTTAATTGAAGCGTAGGTTGTACAGTTTCATTCCATTAATTGTTTGTGATGTTAGTACATTACTGACATAATTCAGTCATGATAGTTTGGATTTTCTTGGCATTTATATGTACTACAAATGGAGGCATACAATTACGGGGTAAAGGAGCAAGTTTCCCAGCTATTGTATATAAAAATTGGATAGCGGCCTATATACGATACCGGTCTAAATATGTAACATTAAACATGGAATATGATTCAGTGGGTAGTGGAAAGGGGAAAGAAGCAATAAAGAAAAACGTTGATATCGAGTATGCTGGATCGGACTCCTTACTGTCAGATTCTGACGTCATTAAGTATCCTGACCTAGTTACATTTCCTACTATGGCAGGGTGAGTTCTAAAGTTTTATATTGATTAATAGCATGTATTCATCCTTTTTTCAGGATTTCGGTAGTCGTGTTTTTATATTATTACCAGCGTTTTGGATTCATCAAGTTTATATTTTTGAAAGCATTAGTTGACATGTTCAACACTGCGGGTGTCTTATAAGAAGCAGGAGATGCTTACTCCACCGGTGCACCTGATCTCAAACATGGTTTTTTATTGGGTCTGTGTTGTTCCTTTTGTTTATATGTGTGTCTTCAGTTTTTCCTTTCTGTGCCTTACTCATGTCATGTCTTTGTTTATTTGTTTTTCTGATATTGCCATTGTCCTTGGATTGTTCGTTTGGACTGACTTTTCGGTTCTTACTTACTTACTCTATCATTTTTTCCCACAAACACCCTTTTTAAGCTTACCCCTCTATGGTGAGCTTTTGCCATTATTTTTCATCTGTCCTAAACCCGTAGTTAACTTATAAGATCCCCTTCTTGATAACCACTTAGAGATTCAAACCAAACATAACAAGAATGTTACGTATGAGTTGCACATAGTGTTGTTACTTTACTGCCTGAAAGTAAGTGACCATCGAATCTTCAGTCTAAAACGAATAATCCAAGGACAATGGCAAAATCAGCACAGAAAAGAAAAGATGAAGACACACACCGATCCGTAATACAAATGGCCACCATCAGACAACATAGTTTAATACCTGACCATATGGGAAATCCTAACAAAGATCTTCCAGAGAGTCGCTGATTAATTTATGTTGAACATGGCATGAATGTCACCAATGCGGCGCGGAACAAGCTTTGTTACTATGGTACCTATCCGTCACCCAAAATGACCGCGAGTGGATAACTTAGTTTTACATCGGACCCTATTGAAGAAATGCATACCATTACAAAATCAATGAAGGGATATGGAGTAAATGCACATGAGACAAAGTCTCTACAAATACATGGTAAACAAGCAATGGAACAACGCTTTTATTCTTGTTCTTCATTTTGAAATAACCATGAGGCCTCCAAACATGAGCTTTGCTCATACCTCACTGTAAGTTCAAGACGGCCCCTATAGTGGAGCAACGAACATTCAAAATGGCGTCTATTTTAGGTTTTTTAATCAACCAACCTTACATCAGGCTATATTAAACATCATTCGAAAGGGCATTTTATTCGTCAAATTTGGAAGTGGTCACGATTTTTTTAAATAAAGGTCAAAGGTCAAACTTTGAAATTTCTGTGAAACTCATTTCAGTCACTTTTCAGTCATTAATTTCAACGCGAAGTTGAAAGATTTAATTTAAATGGTTGTGCAGGTCTACAATATCATATTTATAAACCATTTATAGCAATTTTTTGATTTTTTTCTACATAAAGCTATTCACAGGATGTGAATTTATAAACGGGGTCCAAATCATGACTTGCTCTCTGCATAAACATTTTGTGAAATGACCTTGACCTTTCGACCTTTGAGATTTACATAATATCAACGACATACTATATAGATGTTTTAGTCAAATAAAACCAAGACTTTATTGACTTAAAATCTCTGAATGTCCTACTGGCATACATTAAAGCGGTCTCTTGTTAGTAAGGTTGAATTCATTATATCGTCAGAAACTTATCAATCATAACAAGGTCACAGACATTATCGCTGGAAGTTTTTAGATTAAAAAGTCGGATTATTTTTAAATTTTGAGGTGATTTTAAGTCCTATTTGTAATTTTTTGGAGATTTGTGTATTTTCATACTTTTCTTTTATATTTTGTTTTCATATGAACATAAGAAATACATTACACATAAATGGAAACGCTTTATAAACTTTATAAATATCTTTTAGTTTTTTCCTTATTTATTCTTTTTTTTCTTTTTTTTTTGAAAAAAAGGCGGGGGGCGCTTTTTTCATTTTGTTTTCATTGGAGAAGTAATATGTACATGTTCAAACGCATTGGACAAATCAAGTGGCAGCGAATTGCGCCTCATAGACCATCACTGCTACTCACTATGTACTATTCGAGTTTTCAATATCATTACGATTCATCGTCATAGTCATCCATGTTGACATCAGATTTTGACCATGGATTTACAAATAGTACCACGACAAGGACAAAGTTCTGTGCAGTTGAAGCTCATGACATGGGTATGTCTCTCTAGATAAACGATGCCCTGTCTCTTAATAATCCAACATTTAAGGAATATGTACACCAGAACTGTCCTAATGAACTTGAAAGAGCCAACTGATACACCTACTTTAGCTTCGTATACAATTAGATCCTTAGTTGCAAATTGACGAAGATGTACATTTGAAATCTAAGATCTAAGATGTATATGAATAAGGTGGTAATTTTAACTAACGTTTGTGACCTTTTCCTTTTTAAGCAGCAGCATACTTACATCTAAAGAGTAAGGACTGTGCATTTCAGAGCTGATTCGTTGCAGTGGAGCATGTTCATGTAGTTTGCTTTCTATATTATACTATTCAAAATGCTGCTGATGAGAAGTTACTCCTTGAAACACGTGTGCAGCATATCGAAATTACTGGCTCGATACCACTGCTGGTAGACCAGACTTCCCCCAGAGTATTGACCAGCCCAGTAGTCAGACTCGTCCGACATAAAAATTTTACCTTGCATATTATAGAAATTTACTGTTTTTATCAAAATTCTAACCCCTTAAATTATTGAGGCTATATACAGTTTATTGCACTCGGTGGATGTCCTTGGTACTGGATGTGGTCTCCTATGTTTTGGTAAAGAGTACTTATATCTTTGTTTTAGGTTATTGCTTTCTTTGGTAAAGAGTACCTATATCTTTGTTTTAGGTAAGAGCTTTCTTTGGTAAAGAGTACTTATATCTTTGTTTTAGGTAAGGGCTTTCTTTGGTAAAGAGTACTTATATCTTTGTTTTAGGTTATTGCTTTCGTTGGTAAAGAGTACTTATATCTTTGTTTTAGGTAAGAGCTTTCTTTGGTAAAGAGTACTTATATCTTTGTTTTAGGTAAGAGCTTTCTTTGGAAATGAGTACTTATATCTTTGTTTTAGGTAAGGGCTTTCTTTGGTAAAGAGTACTTATATCTTTGTTTAAGGTAAGGGCTGTCTTTGGTAAAGAGTTCTTATATCTTTGTTTTAGGTAAGGGCTTTCTTTGGTAAAGAGTACTTATATCTTTGTTTTAGGTTATTGCTTTCTTTTGTAAAGACTACTTATATCTTTGTTTTAGGTAAGAGCTTTCTTTGGTAATGAGTGCTTATATCTTTGTTTTAGGTAAGGGCTTTCTTTGGTAAAGAGTACTTATATCTTTGTTTTAGATTATTGCTTTCTTTGGTAAAGAGTACTTATATCTTTGTTTTAGGTAAGAGCTTTCTTTGGTATAAAGTACTTATATCTTTGTTTTACGTAAGAACTTTCTTTGGTAAAGAGTACTTATATCTTTGTTTTAGGTAAGATCTTTCTTTGGTTAAGAGTACTAATATCTTTGTTTTAGGTAAAGGCTTTCTTTGGTAATGAGTACTTATATCTTTGTTTTAGGTAAGGGCTTTCCTTGGTAAAGAGTACTTATATCTTTGTTTTAGGTAAGAGCTTTCTTTGGTAAAGAGTACTAATATCTTTGTTTTAGGTAAGGGCTTTCTTTGGTAATGAGTACTTATATCTTTGTTTTAGGTAAGAGCTTTCTTTTGTCAACAGTATTTATATCTTTGTTTTAGGTAAGAGCTTTCTTTGGTAAAGAGTACTTATAGCTTTGTTTTAGGTTATTGCTTTCTTTGGTAAAGAGTACTTATATCTTTGTTTTAGGTAAGGGCTTTTTTGGTAATGAGTACTTATATCGTTGTTTTAGGTAAGAGCTTTCTTTGGTAAAGAGTACTTATATCTTTGTTTTAGGTAAGAGCTTTCTTTGGTAAAGAGTACTTATATCTTTGTTTAGGTAAGAGATTTCTTTGGTAAAGAGTACTTATATCTTTGTTTTAGGTAAGAGCTTTCTTTGGTAA
>MJUU01015866.1:12047-52510 GCA_002080025.1 Modiolus philippinarum | reverse complement strand
AGAGCTTTCTTTGGTAAAGAGTACTTATATCTTTGTTTTAGGTTATTGCTTTCTTTGGTAATGAGTACTTATATCTTTGTTTTAGGTAAGAGCCTTCTTTGGTAAAGAGTACTTATATCTTTGTTTTAGGTAAGAGCTTTCTTTAGTAAAGAGTACTTATATCTTTGTTTTAGGTAAGAGCTTTCTTTGGTAAAGAGTACTTATATCTTTGTTTTAGATTATTCCTTTCTTTGGTAATGAGTACTTATATCTTTGTTTTAGGTTATTGCTTTCTTTGGTAAAGAGTACTTATATCTTTGTTTTAGGTAAGAGCTTTCTTTGGTAAAGAGTACTTATATCTTTGTTTTAGGTAAGGGCTTTCTTTGGTAATGAGTACTTATATCTTTGTTTTAGGTAAGAGATTTCTTCGGTAAAGAGTACTTATATCTTTGTTTTAGGTTATTGCTTTCTTTGGTAAAGAGTACTTATATCTTTGTTTTAGGTAAGAGCTTTCTTTGGTAAAGAGTACTTATATATTTGTTTTAGGTAAGAGCTTTCTTTGGTAACAGTACTTATATCTTTGTTTTAGGTAAGAGCTTTCTTTGGTAATGAGTACTTATATCTTTGTTTTAGGTAAGAGCTTTCTTTGGTAAAGAGTACTTATATCTTTGTTTTAGGTAAGGGCTTTCTTTGGTAAAGAGTACTTATATCTTTGTTTTAGGTTATTGCTTTCTTTGGTAAAGAGTACTTATATATTTGTTTTAGGTAAGAGCTTTCTTTGGTAAAGAGCACTTATATCTTTGTTTTAGGTAAGGGCTGTCTTTGGTAAAAAGTACATATATCTTTGTTTTAGGTAAGGGCTTTCTTTGGTAAAGAGTACTTATATCTTTGTTTTAGGTAAGAGCTTTCTTTGGTAAAGAGCAATTATATCTTTGTTTTAGGTAAGGGTTTTCTTTGGTAAAGAGTACTTATATCTTTGTTTTAGGTAAGGGCTTTCCTTGGTAAAGAGTACTTATATCTTTGTTTTAGGTTAGGGCTCTCTTTGGTAAAGAGTACTTATATCTTTGTTTTAGGTTAGGGATTTCTTTGGTAAAGAGTACTTATATCTTTGTTTTAGGTAAGGGCTTTCTTTGGTAATGAGTACTTATATATTTGTTTTAGGTAAGAGCTTTCTTTGGTAAAGAGTACTTATATCTTTGTTTTAGGTAAGAGCTTTCTTTGGTAAAGAGTACTTATATCTTTGTTTTAGGTAAGGGCTTTCTTTGGTAAAGAGTACTTATATCTTTGTCTTAGGTTAGGGCTTTCTTTAGTAAAGAGTACTTAGATCTTTGTTTTAGGTTATTGCTTTCTTTGGTAAAGAGTACTTATATCTCTGTTTTAGGTAAGGGCTTTCTTTGGTAATGAGTACTTATATCTTTGTTTTAGGTAAGAGCTTTCGTTTGGTAAAGAGTACTTATATCTTTGTTTAAGGTAAGAGCTTTGTTTGGTAAAGAGTACTTATATCTTTGTTTTAGGTAAGAGCTTTCTTTGGTAAAGAGTACTTATATCTTTGTTTTAGGTTATTGCTTTCTTTGGTAATGAGTACTTATATCTTTGTTTTAGGTTATGGCGATTCAAATGCACCTAACGAGAGTTTACTCATTGAAACACGTGTACAGCATAACGACATTCGCTGTAATTTTCTGCAACTTTTTTTTTTTTTTAATTAAAACAGTGATTTTCTTTTAAAAGAGCAAAAACACTGTAGTGAAAGCTGCTGAGTCGGGGATTTGTTCAGCTTGTTACTTTCATTCCTCCAGAAATTATTTGGCCGTCACCATGACAACACATGTCGGTGTGTCATATGGAAACTGACATTTTCAGGTTGATTATAAGTCCTCACAGATTTGACTTGACCCTGGATTGACTCACTGATAGTTTGACAGATGCCACTGGCGGAGCAGGACATGCTTACCATTCCGGAGCACCTGATGAAACACTCGATTTTTTATTCGAGTTCACAATGTCGGTGCTTTTGTTTTTGGTGTTGTCTTGTATATCATACTTATACATTTTAGTTTTGTCTTCGTACGTGAATTTGTGTCATTGATTTGTCCTTGTTAATGTTTAAAAACTACAGTGAATTTCAAAAGCTTTTCAAATCTTTATATTGGTACTGTTTGATGGTTAGAGAAGTAACGCGTAACATGCATTTTTAGTTGGTTTTGTATAAGGAGGAGAAAATGACTTGCCACTAAAGAGATTTTCAAAAACAGTTTGTGCCTAATGATCGTGTTACCGCTGTCGAGAGCGGGATAAGACATGCTTACCCTTACGGAGCACGTGATGTCACTCTGGGTTTTTATTGGAATCCACTGTAAATAAGTGCCTTAGTTCGGAATGTTGCGATTTGTGGATGTCTTGTGTCCCTGTATTTTTCTGTATTCTTGTTTAATCCATATACAAGGTATCTGCGGTTTTGTAATGATCACAACCTTCATTCCTTTCGGTATTAGATTGCCGTTGTTTGCTACCCAAGTTTCTATCTTTATATTTGCAGATTAAATCTTGTAGAAAATCAATATACATTTTCCCAATGGACAATCCTGGTTCAGGACCTTAAGTTCCTTTTCGTCACTCACGGTTAGTTGTAAGGCGGTTTGATAGTGTTGCTTGACAGTGTTAAGCTTGCTACATACAAGGAGTCTAGTATTTTGACTCCCAACTAGGGAGTCAGTCTTTCAGACACAAATATTGATGTCTAGCCACATTACCAAATATCTATTTAACTCAACATATATCTACGGGTGGCGATAAGAAGCTAAAGATCCTGAACAAATATTGTTCATCGGAAAAATGACTTTTGATTTTTCTGCAAGATTTAATCTGCACATGTAAAGGTAGAAACTTAGATAGCGAATTACATGTATTATGTTGTGCAGATTTTTTCCTTGTCAAGACACTGAAATTTCTTATATCCTTTTTTAAGATCTGATGTCAACATGAATGACAATGACAATGAATCGGAATTTTATTGAAAACTCGTATAATACATAAAGAAGTAATAATGATTTACGATGTCCAAGGCGTTGGAACGTGAAAATGTTACATTTTCTCAAATAAAAAAAATAATTTCGAATAAATTTTCTCATAATAAAAAAAAAACAAGGATATATGTTTTTGAATGGGTTTCAATCATGTGTGATTATTTCTATGTACTACAGAAAACAAAATTTCAAAATATATTTTTAAAAAGGTGAAAAATATATAAAAAAAAATTTAAAATGCTAAAATATATGTTTAAATGCATCTTTTTTAAACTAATAACGTCCTGCCATATTGTCTGTGTCAATTGTGGGTGTAGTTGTAAGATGTATGACAAATTAAGTCTCGGTTTCATTTGACTTAAAACATCTATAAAGTATGTCGTTAAATTTATGTTGATTTCAAAGTTGAAAAGGTCAAGGTCATTTCACAAATTGCATATATAGAAGGCAAGTCATGTTTTAGACCTCATTCAAAAATTCACATCCTGTTAATCGCTTTGTGTAAAAAGTTGGTCTAAATTGTTATCAATGGTTCATAAATATTATTGTAGACACATACCATTGTTGTCAATTTTTAAACTTGAAGTTGAAATAATGATTGCAATATGAATGAAATGAGTTAATTAACAAAAAATTCAGAGGTTTGACCTTTGACCTTCATTTAAAAAATCTTGACCACTTCCCAATTTGACAAACGGTGAAAATGGATAGAGAACACAAATTACCTTTTAAATGATGTATAATGTAGCCTGATGTTGGGCGAGTTGGTTAAAATCTTAAGAATTCGACTTCAGTGGCTCCACTACTAGCACCGGTTTGAGTGGAATTCATTTCTTGATGTAAGAAACGCTACATCCATGTTTATCATGTCATGGATGCGGGATCGTCAATAAACATAAAATTAACTGGCAAAGTGTTCTTACAATCGCTGTTATTCGTTGCTCGACACAAAGACCATCACAACATGTAAGTTACCCCAGGGTACTCATCGAGTCAATAGTAAAAAAAACTTGGTAAATAAAATCATGAGATATGGGCATTATAAACAAGTGGTCAGAATAACATTTTGAAGTTAAAAAAAATATAAAATGCCAAAATTTGAAAGTATGATATTGTATCCATATTAGAAATTCTCTGAAGAACAAGTACACCATAACTAAAATGTATAGATATATGTTAATAGAGTTAGAATTTTATGAATCTATCTAGAATATTCCTTTTGGTTGTTTACATAGATGTGTTAGAATATCTCATATATCTTCAAAAGTACAAATGCTGTTTACTTTACCTGATGCTATTTTTTCTACATTTTTTACTGGACATGAGCATTTTCTTTGTGCTCGGCAGTACATACTTTAAGTAACCTTCCTTTTTTCTCTCCAATCAATTTTTGTCTTCAAATAAACAGATCAGATGAGATATTAATGATGAAAATTACTATATGAGAGGTTTTACCTTTTATCGTTATTTTTATTCTGATTTATTATTTGATTTTTTTAATTTATTTTTTCGTCGAAAGATTAATGAGCATCAAAATTGAGAAATGTACTTTAGTGTGAATTTCATCTATTAGCAATAATATATTTACCCACTCATATAACGCATATGCATTTTATACTTTTTTATACCTCCCGCATTAGCGGGGTGGTAAATAGCGATCATGGTGTCCGTTCATTCGTTATTCCGTCCGCCATAGGGGTACACACTTTGTGGTGACAACTCCTCCTAGACCACTTGATGAAATTAAATGGAACCTTTAAAACTTTTACAAAATGATCAGTACATATTGCACTTGTGCACCAGCTATTTCACTTTGACTATGAAATTGGGAACAGAGGGTATTCTTCCGGGAATAATAAAGATCCAGAAAATCCAGCAAATTACAGTTATTGCAGACGACACAGCCGTAAAACAGTTTTGATTTTTTTTTTTTTATTAATAACGTTCTCCTTGATCTCCATGCATTCCTAGTAAATTTCTATCTTTGTTTATCTACTATTTGAAGATGATAGATTATATTTAATATATTTCGAATTTACATTTCTCGACCGATATTTTACATACATTATATTTATAAATCAATAAACCATTGACGTTTTGGTGCAGGTGGTGTTAAATGTTACTTATTTGATTGAACTTTGCAATATCTTAATTTTAAAAAATTATGTTAAAAACTAATGAGTATCTCCCTCATGCATAGCTCTGTCCTTAGCCGAACTTTGGCTTTCTATTTAGATCATTTTTGGTTATTTGTTCTGCATCAGCTTTTACACGTTTTTGGTGTTTGGACTTCCAAATGTTTTTGGTTTTATCTGCACTGATGAGACATAAGTTGTCGAAATGCGAATATGCAGAAAATAAATTAATAGTAACTTCGGTATTTTGTTATTTAGCCATCGTCGTATATTAAGCGCCGCCATCTTCACAAGTATAATGTGGCATTATCTCTCAATATTATTCAGGTCAGACCTAGGCCTTATTTAAAAAGGATGGAAATTGTATGTTTCTCTAGTTACCATACTTACAAATTAATAAAACTATTTTTGTCCAATTCTGAAAAAGGTTTACTTGCAACATGTTAAGGTTGAAGGTATTTGCAATTACTCTCTGAACAACTACTTTCTTGTAATACAATTTTATATCTGTAGACATTTCAACCCGTAAATGATCCTTTTTAAAGAATATACCGATGGTATTTGAACTTGTGATCTGCTGTAAGAAAAATCACCCTTTGGACTAATTTTTAAAAAATGATTTTAACCATTGTTAATCAAAATGTTAATTATTGTATTATTCTGCGAATCGACGCGAAACTTCGCAATCGAACGCTAAAACCTTAATTATACGATTATGTTATCGGGAACTTGACGGGATGGTATTATGCAATGCATCATCCGTCAAAAGCCCGATAACTTTTTTATCATCCTTTATTCTGTATTTCAAATTGTAATTATTGCACCGAGGTTTCAAATTTTCGTTAAGTTGCGCGGGAAATTCGACATTCATAGCATTTTCGCCTTTTCAACAATTGTCAGCAACAAAAAATTGTTTTGTTGTCTTTTATCATTTTATTGGCAAAGGGTTTTTAACTGCATGCATATTTTGACCGAACTACTCGGAATAATGTCGATTTTGAATGTCGCAGCAACCTTTGGTTGTAACGATATTCCATCGTTTTTTGGAGCTTAAATGACGTCACAATGTGAAAATGTCAAAGCTGTGCAGGATATATCAACGACCCAGTTTCTACAATTTTTTCGACGTCTAGTTTATCTTTTTGTGTAATTATGATTTTGTTTTAATACCTAATCGGAAAGAGCAAATATATCCGGGTCAACCGGATATGGCTTTTGCAGGTTGATATAACCATGAGGAAGGATGATAAATTTAATTATCATATACTTAGCTGAGATATGAGTAATTTTTAACAATATTTTCCTATTTTAACAAAAACAAACGAAGCGGGCTGATATATATATGTTTTCGGGCTCTTGACAGCTATGTATCGTAAAATATCAACCCGTGAGCCAGAATATGAAGCACAGGGGCGAGTGAGCGTAGCGAACGAGCCCCAAGCTTCATATTCTGGCGAGCGGGGTGATATTTTACAATATATCAGCTGTCAAAAGCCCGATAACTTGTTTATCATCCTTTATTTTGCATTTTAGATTTGTATTTATTTAACCAAGGTTTCAAATTCTCCCAAAGTTTTGCGAAAAATTCAACAAACATGTCATTCTCGCCTTTTCAGTAATTTTAAGCTTCAAAAACATGTTTTGTAGTTTTTTATCACTTTAGCGGAAAAGGTTTTGCAACTGGGTGAATATTTTGACCGAACTACTCGAAATAATGTCGATTTTGAATGTTGCAGCAACCTTTGGTTGTTACGACATTCTTTCGTTCCTTGGAGCTTTTATGACGTCATAATGTGAAAACGTCAAAGCTCTGCAGGATATATCAACCATCTAGTTTCTACAATTTTTCTGACGTCTAGTTTATCTATTTGTGTAATCATGATTCTGGTTTGAATGCATAATCGGAAAGAGCAAATGCAATAGATGTTTATTTATATCCGATTAATTTCGTGTGAAAACTTTAATAAAAGTTATTTCCTTTGAAACTTTGGGAGAATCGCTTGATATATCCAGGTCAACCTCTGATATATCCGGGTCAACCGGATATGGCCTTTGTGAAAAGGCTCTGTAGACTGATATAACCATGGGGAAGGATGATAAAGTTAAAGTATGTTTCAGAGTCACTCTATCCAAAGTGCGAATCGACAAATATATTTTCTACCGTTCCCATCATGATTTTTTACCGTACGCAGAGAGATCTGTGGGAAATATACGACGATGTTTACATTTTGGAAGGGAAAAAGCTTTATTCTCGGTACGCCAATACTTGGTAAAAAATTAATATTCGTGTTAAAACGGCAGTATTATAATAATATTAAAATTACTTTCCTTTCTAGAGCTCGTCATTGCCTACAATTTGTTTTTAGGGTATTATTGTACATTCTTCTAACGGGAAAAAATAGTACCACCTGATGTAGAAAATGGTAGCCCTTACGGTAGAAAGATAAGCATGGCATACAACTGGTACGGTGAAAATAAGTAGCAGTGAAAACAACAACGCCGAAATAATAAATGCTTTTTTTATGACAAACTGAAAGTATCAACCGTTCTACAGATTAAATAATAATACAACAAGTTTGTACCTATCCAAAAAACATTATATACTTACCCTTTTTGCTGGTTAACTATCGTACGATCTTTTCGTTGGTTCAATATCGCTTTTATTATCATATGACCGCTTAACTGTCAATAAAATTCATACGGCCACACATGTATACTGGGTTATAGTACGACTAGCAAAACTGACCCAAAAATAGACTAAAATCGACGTTTTTACATTACAATGCTATTTTTTTGACGTAAAATGAAAAAATATATATGAACTTACGGTTCAAAATCATGACGGGAACGGTAGAAAATATATTTGTCGATTTGCACTTTGGATATAGTGAGAGTTATTAATTGAATTAAAGTGCTTCATAAGAAAGGGGGTGGTCAAGATGCCTGAAGGCACAGCGCGAAGTCATTTTAACCACCTCTTTTCTTACGAAGCACTTTAATTCAATTAATTACTCTGAAACATTCTTTGACTAACTTAAAGACCTCCAATATAAAAAAATACCACCGAATATAAAAAAAAGAAAGTATATGTCTAATACTAAATGCTGAAATAGAATCTTCTACTCATGTTTATTTAGTTTATTTAGGCTACATATATGAACTTATTTTTTGTTCTTCTTACGAAAAAGTTTCCTTTTATATTGATCTTGTTTCAGATATTTGTTTATTTTTATTATATAAATACCGAATAGATTGTATTTTAAAAATTTCTTGAGTTATCAATCTATTGTCACTTTAAATTTATTTTCTTACACCTGTCCGTTAACTTGCAACAGTAGCCGCGGCGAATTATGAAAGTCGTTTGATCATCTTGATATTGCAGAAAGATAGCTCAGGTTCGATCTTTGGACCGAAAAATTTTTCCGACTTGAAACTTAAATTCATCTAATATTTAGGTGAAACAAAACAGAAGGTCAAAGTTAAGGATACGACAAATGAATGATTATGCATAAAAATTAATGAGGTAAATAATTCGGGGTAAGTAAATAATTTGAGGTAAATTATCAGTTAAAGAGCTTCCAAACCGAGAGAATCAGAGAAAAGACAAAAGAGAGATGGAATAGTCCAAGACATTTACAAGAATTAGATGTTTGTTCGCCTCGAATTACAAAAAAAAATGTTCATAACAGGTCTTTAAGACATCGTTATCAACTGCTTCTGTTCATTATCACATGCCTTTCCGTCACTTTTCGGAAGCGTTATCAAACGACAAATCGTGTATTTCCGCCAAAACGATAAAAATTGCACATGATATTGTCATCTCAAATAAATTATAATAACAAAATACTATTCTGCATTTAATATGTGTTAAGAATATTATTCAGTTCAAACTTTCTTTGCGGTTGAAGTATATGATAAAAATATGTTTACATGTCATTTTTCATATCACATCCTTTGTCAGCCCTTGGTGTTAGAATCATCTCTCGGGCCTAGCAGTTCTCAGGCTGATATTACGACCCTGGGTTGATAAAGGATGTGATATGAAAAAAGCCTTGTAATACTTAGTCTGTAACTTTAATACACCGAATGAACAGACTGTTATAGGATTCGGAAATATGTTGAAAAACATAAACGTATCCGTTACCTTAGTAAATTAATGAATATACAGTTATTTCATGCCCTTGAAGGACACAGCTATAACTATTGTCCCGAGGTGATGGAAATGACTTGCGACCTGTTGCCTGGGGCCGAAGCAACAGTTCGCAAGCCACCATCGAGGGACAATAGTTTTGCTGTTTCCTGAAACGGGGCATGAAATAAATGTTTTATTAACTTATATAAACAATAAAAAATAAAATATAAACAATTAAAAATAATCTTGCCTTTTAAAAGGTTACACGACTACAGGTTGAATGACGTCGCACTGTGCAATTATTTTGCGCTTGGAACAGTTCGGCCGGAAATCAGTAAACAGTTAACTGTTCCATCCGACGTTAAAGTTTTCATGAAAATAGTTAAAAATGCTGCATATTAATAAATGCAACTAAAAGTTAATAACGTCAAATGAATAATAACTCGAAAACTTCGTAGTGCGACAGTTTTTTTACCAGCAGACTAGGCTGTTCAGCGGCCAACACTTCTTTACCCATCTTTGTAAATTACGTTTGTTCCACTTGTTTCTTTTTCAAGAGATAGTGGTCTTTGAGTTAGTAGTATACCTGTGTTTGGTTTTATTCGTTTTCCTATTGTACAATAAGATGCCAATTTTGGTTCATTTGCTGAAAGTCTCAAAGATAACTTAATTATGGAATTCTTCCTTATAGTCATATTTCTTATATTTTTTAAAGTAAGTGAGAACCGAACCGTCAATTCAAAACAAATAATCAAAGGACAATAGCAACATCAAATAGTGTCTGTGGATAATTTTAAGATTTTAAGAATGAATATGTCTTTTACAAATATCTTTGTGTCAAACAGGGGATTTGGGGATCACTTTCGTTTCCAACAGTTATTACACTAGCTTTTATCATGTTTTTTTCAGCCGAGTTGCGACGAAGTCGAACTCGGCTTATAATTTGATGAATGGTGTCCGGGCGTCCGGGCGTCAACTTTTGGTTTCCACATGATATCTCCAGAACCACATTACACATCCAAATGAAACTTGGCATAGACATGAGTTATGATTAGAGGAGGAACCCTATCGATTTTGAGGTCTGTCCAACAAAGGTCAAGGTCACAACTTCTAAAAATGTAACAAAAATTAAACATTTCAACAAAGCCTAAAATCACATGTTCGGTATTATTTGATAACAAAAATAGCTAAAAAAATTATTGTTCATACAAAAGTAGTTTTTATATTGCTAGAACATGTAAATTCATTTTATAGTTCTAATTATGTTCACCAAACACTTTTTTAGGGTGTCAACAACTTAAAAATTAGATAGAATAAAAAGTCAGAATTAAAAAAAGGGAGGTAATAAAACAAAGGGAGGTAATTAATTTAATATGAAGAAGTTTTTTGCAATGTCCAGTAAAAATAAATCTTAGATGAAGAAAAAATACATGTGTGTATACTGATTTTTTGTAAGTTATTGATTTCAGCAATACATATTACCTGAAGTATAATGGGAACCCCTGCTCAAATTTTTTTTGAATGGTGGTCTGAAATGGGTTGTAATGGATAGTGGAGCTTTCAGTTGAAATGGAAACCAAACCAGAACACTGAATCTGAAAAAAACAAGTGTTCTGCTACATATTTTCCGTCACAATATAAATTAGATTATAAGGGGAACCCCTGCCAATTTTTTTTTTTATTAAAGGGGGACTCGGAATGTTTTGATTTCAGCATTACATATTACCTGGATTATAAGGGGAACCCCTGCCCCAATTTTTTTTTTCAATGTTGGTCTGAAATGTGTTTTAATGGATAGTTGAGCTTTCAGTTGCCATGGAAAACAAACCAGAAGATTGAATCTTAGAAAAACAGTATTCTGCTACATATTTTTCTTCGCAATTTTAAATATTTGTATAAACTAGATTATAAGGGGAACCCCTGCCAAATCTTTATTTTGAAAGGGGGACTTGGATGGTTTTAAAACTGATTTCAGCAATATGTATAACCTGGATTATAAGGGGAACCCCAGCCCAATTTTTTTTGGATGGTGGTCTGAAATGGGTTGTAATTGATAGTGGAGCGTTTAGTTGCCATGGAAACCAAACCAGAACACTGAATCTTTCAAAAAAAAAAATTATGCTTCACAATTTCTGAAATATGTGTAAACTACATTATAAGGGGAACCCCTGCCATTTTTTTTTTTTTTTTTTTTTTGAAAAAGTGGGGGGGAGGGCTTGGAATGTTTTGATTTCAGCAATATGTATGTAACCTGTATTATAAGGGGAACCGCTGCCCAATTTTTTTAGAGGTGGTCAGGAATAAGTTGCAATGGATAGTGGAGATTTTGGTTGCTATGTATACCAAACTAGAAAACTGAAATTATTAGAAAAAAGGTATTCTGGTACACACTTTCAATTTCAGCAATAATAAAATAAAAAAACTAGATTTTAAGGGAGAACCCCTGCCCAAAGTTTTTTTTGGAAAGGAACTTGGATTGTTTTGACTTTTAGTCAAGTTAGGACAAAGTCAAACTTCCTCAAAAGTTCCATTATAAATCTCTGATTGAAATAAAAGAATGTATATGCTGATATGCAACTATTTGCCTATCCGATGATGTAATCATGAAAATAACAAATGTTCGCAACTCGGGTTTCGCACCTTTGGTGCGTTTTCTGATTTTTTCTTTCTTTAGGTTTTTTCCATTCAATATGTTTATTATTTCTTTTACCGAATATATGATAACTTGTTTGTAGATGAATATTATCATGGAAACTTAATTGTATGAATCCATTTATGTCAACAGTTCGATGTAAACCGTAAAAGCCATTATTTCTCTACTTCATTAGATAAAGTTTTTCAGCAGAGGTGTACAATGATCTATAATCAAAGAATTACAAAAACGATGTACAGAAATTTGATACTTTAATAAGTTCATTGATTAAGAAAGAGTCGTGATTCGCCTCACTTTGATGTTTTGATTTATACTTTCCTCGACACTGGACACTGATAAACTTGTGGAAAACGTCATCCGACAAAAAGACTAATATATATTTACAACAGAGTCAAATGAAAGGAAAATCTTGGCATTATAGATAGTGAACTGTGGGCGGCATAAAAAACAGTGATCTGTGGGCTCGAGAGTCTGTGGGTACTAAAAACATGTGGTCAGAATTACATTTGAAAAAAATATTAATAGATAAAAATCAAAAATATGAAAGTATGATAGCATTTTAATTTGAAGAACAACTACACTATATCTAAAATATATAGAGAGCATATATCAAAATTATATATCTTTCTTAAGAATATTTTGAATACAAAACATTGACATGATAAGAAAATGTCAAACACTTTTATGAATTAAATAATACGAAAGAAAAAACTCCTCATTTAACTAGAATCAAATGATAGATTTAAAAAAGATATACGTTTTGGACTGTTGAAGTGAAACATAATTGTCATATATGGTTTCCAACTGATTTGTCTTTTTGCCTTATGGACCTAGGCTGTTGAGAACTCTATTCGGTAATTCTGTTATAACCGCCATGTTTCTATCATATTAAGGGTATCGAAAAATCAAACTCAAGTGACAAAATGTAGAGTATTGCGATATGTCTTTTATCATTTCTTATGCTGGCCAAAAGACATATTTCATATTGAAACAATAAGAAAATTTAGTTTAAAGGTAAGTAAGAACTGAACCGTCAATCCAAAAAGAATACTAATATAGTAATCCAACTAAGGAATATCTCCCTCATGCAAAGCTCTGTCCATTCCTGAATGTTGGCTTTCAATTTAGATCCTTTCGATTATTTGTTCTCTATCAGCTATAATACTTCTTTCGATTTTTTGGGATTCCCCATGTTTTGATTTAATCTGCGCCGATGAGACATAAGTTGTTGAAATCATTTTCAGAAAGTAAATTATTGGTATTAGGACTGGTAACATCAATTGAGTAAAACATTGAATGGTTACAGTACAGTTTACTTGGTACTAGCTATGTGAGGACCAATTGAACTGTACTGTAACAGATCAATGTTTTTTCCTTGATGGTACCAGTCCTAGTACCAACAGCCGGTGTTGTTCCCATATGATGAACATTGACATTAGGTATTCATTGGAATACAATGTTATTGATCAGATGTAGCATTTTATTTCAAGATGAAATATTTTTTTTAGATTAATTATTTAACAATAATTTAAAGTATAATTGCACAGGCGAAATTCAATGTTTACATTTTACTCAATATAGAGTATCATCTAGTTTTTATGTTATTATCCCCGCACTTTCGAAGAAAGTACGGGAATAATGTTATATCCTCCGTCTGTCCATCCGTCCGTCACACTTTTCTTGTGACTCAAACTCCTCCTACATTTTGGGATTTAGGGATTTAATTTTGTTGTAGAATTGTTGCATATAGTCTGTAGATGCGCAATAATCTTTCGGATTTTTGATATTGGTCTTGGTGCAAACAAAAGGCCCCATGATGTCAATTTTTACAAAGACCCAAAGATGCGGATTTTGACACATGTGGCATGTGACACATACTGCTCCTACATTTTGGGATTTAGGGATTCAATATTTATGCAGAGTTGTTACATATAGTCTATGGATTTGCGATAAGCATTTTGAATTTTGGTTCCGGTGCCAACTTTGGTAAATTTTCTGAAAATGTCAAAGACACATATTTTTTTTTTATTTTGGCATTTTATCTTATATTCTGACAAGTGTTTGGTAAAAAACAAAATTCTGAAAACTCATGATTTTGGTTCCGGTGCCAACTTTGGTAAATTTCCTGAAAGTCTCAAAGACCACTTATTTTTTGGAATTCTATCTAGCAACTTTACTTAAAATGTTTGTGTAGTTTAGGACAAACATTTTCATTAATTGGATTTCAAAAATACCTGATTCCAATTTTGGTAAATTTCCTGAAAGTCTCAAAGACCACTTATTGTTTGGAATTCTACCTAGCAACCATAATTAAATTGTTTATTTAATTTAGGACAAACATTTTCATTAATTGGATTTCAAAAATATTTGATTCCAACTTTCGTAAATTTCATGAAAGTCTCAAAGAGCACTTATTTTTTGGAATTCTACCTAGCAACTATTCTTAAATTGTTTGTGTAGTTTAGGAAAAACATTTTCATCAATTGGATTTCAAAAAATTTGATTCCAATTTTGGTAAATTTCCTGAAAGTCTCAAAGACCACTTATTTTTGAGGAATTCTACCTAGCAACTGTACTTAAATTGTTTGTGTAGTTTAGGACAAAATTAATATTTTTCATCAATTGCATTTGAAAAATATTTGATTCTAATTTTGGTTAATTTCCTGAAAGTCTCAAAGACCACTATTTTTTTTAGAATTCTACCTGGCAACTGTACTTGAATTATTTGTGTAGTTTATGGCAAACATTTTCAACAATTGGATTTCAAAAATATTGGTTCCAATCTTGGTAAATTTCCTGAAAGTCTCAAAGACCACTGATTTTTTGGAATTCTACTTAACATCCATATATCATAGAATTCTTTTAGTAACAATAATGACTATCAATAGTTAGATTTCAAAAATAATGAAAAAAAAATATGCCCAGGATGTATAACAATTGTTTTCTCTGTCAAACAGGGAGTGCAGGGATAGCTGTCGTTTCCGACAACATCTAGTTATTAAATGTAATTGATTTCAAGATCTTGCAATGACCTTTTATTTATTTAAAATGAGGGTTACTATATACCCTTTTAAAATCAAAGGCGAATATGGTTCACTGATATTTGTGGAGATACTTGCATTGGTCTTAGAAATTGTAGGCAGTTTCGCAATTTTTCCTAATCTGTTGCAGATATTGACTCAATTTTTTTCATATTGTCTACCCCGTATAAGTTACAGATCAAGTTCAGATTTTTAATTAAAAAGAAATGATCTCTTTTCTTACTAATTACTGAAAAGGTTGAATATAAATGTTAATATCTTATAAAAAAAAAAACATTCTTACACGAAAAATTAGGTTTGAAATATTTCGAAGGCAATATATTTTTTAACAACAAGATAATATAATTTATTTCAGAATATCGCTTGTTATAAACCTTATCAAGAGTCCAAGCCTCTCTTGATATACCATGTTACACTCCACTGATAGCCCAGAGAAGCTTTCAGCTGTAAAATTATTTCAAAATATAATAACAATATAAGTATATACGTACATATCAATTATATTTCACCAATATTTTTTCTTAATCGAGACTAGCAAAGAATTATTTGTTTGATATAATTTGTAATCAAATATCCTATTATATTCCATGGTAAAAATTTGGTATACATCTATATTCTTTGATTTCTGTTCAGAATGATAGTATGACTTATATATAGCAAAACCAATAATTGTTATAAAATAGTTTAAACAATAATAATTTGGATCAATTTTTTATAGCCAAACACTAAGTGTTTAGGTTTAAGATTAATTAAGACCAGATATGCACAGAAAAGTAGGAGTCTCCCCAGCACAGTTTACCAGTACTAGAAATGGTTTTCCATTTAAACCTGCCAATGGAATAATAAGTACCCACAATGGTCCTTAGATGGTCCCTTTCTAAAAGGGTATCCGGCAGATCTGTACCTCATCCAAGATGGCTGCAAGCAGGGAACATAGTTTTAACATTGGACCCTATGTATTTTAAAGGAACCCCTGTCCAAGTTTTATTTGAATTATAGTCTGAAATGGATTTGAATGGATGGCGGAGCTCTCAGTTGCCATGGAAACCAGAGATTTTAGTAAAAAGTATTCTGCTAAATATTTAACTTTTGATTCCAAGAATATGTATCAGCTAGATTACAAGAGAAACCCCGCCCACATTTTTTTGAAAGAGAGACTCTGAATGTTTTAATTTCAGCAATATGTATTACCTTGATAATGAGGGGAACCCCTGCCCAAATCTTTTTGAATGGTGTTCTGATATGGGTTGTAATGGATGGTGGAGCTTTCGGTTGTCATGGAAACCAAACAAGAAAACTGAAATTTGAAAAAAAAAGTATTCGGCTAAATATTATGTTTGTTTTTTAGAAATATGTAAACACTAGTCAACAAGGAGAACCACTGTTCAACTATATTTTGAAAGGGGCTTGTAATGTTTTTATTTTGGGCAATATCTATTACCTAGATTATAAGGGGAAAAACTGCCCAATTCATTTTTGAAAGGTGGTCTGAAATGGGTCGAAATGGATAACGCATTCAAACACATTTAAAGATCCTTTCTGATACAACTTGTCCAATTAGAACACAATGGTACTTTGATGATACCTTCAAATAAGGGTAACCATGAGCACCACACCTCATCCAATATGGCTGCCAGCAATAAGATTATATTGGATTCCATTAAAAGAATTAAGTCTCTGAAACCACTTATCCAATCACAAAAGTCCTCTGTTAGTTTAAATTGGATTCTATTAAAAGAATTAGGTCTCTGAAACCACTAATCCAATCACAAAAGTCCTCTGTGGCCCCTTAAATTTGTATTTGGCATGTCTTCATCAAATCCAAGGTGGCCTCAAGCACGGAACATATTTTACATTGGACCTTAATGGAAATGCATTTTATCTATGTCAGCCATGGACCAGGTGAGCGATACATGCTCTTAAGAGCCTCTTGTTTCCTCATACCAAAAAAGGTTATTCTGACACTCTCGTATTCAAAGTGTGACATTAATGCCTATTTTATTTGATTTTTTTTCCTTCCCCGCAGATAATTTATAATATCAGAGGCAATTTGACGCCTGGGTGTTTTGTAGCAAGCCTTACTTTGCGGGTGTGAATACGATGCTTAGTACTGTTAGGGGGTTAGACAAGTAACATGTGAAATGAATTTCAGTTGGTTTTGTCTAAGGGTTAGCAAATAACCAATCCTACACTAAACAGATATTTTAAAACAATATATGCCTCACTGATAGTGTGCCGGGTGTCGCTAGTGGGGAAGGACATGCTTATCCTTCCGGAGCACCTGATGTCACTCCCGGTTTTCATGGGAGTTCACACTGAGTGCTTTAGTTCTTAATGTCATCTTTTTATTTCCGTGCCCTGTGGCTGTCTCACGTCCTTGTTTTGTCTTTGTTTTTCTCCGTTGTCGTTTTTGCCATGTCTTTGGACTTTGATTTTTTTAATCATCAATTCCCTTGTTCCTTCGGTATTCTACTGCCGTTTTTAGATACACACTTGGTAAACTATACATGGTGGCAAAAATATTGTCCTATACAATTTTTAGCAATCAAATCCAAAAAAGAAACGATAGTCAGATAACCAGCGTAAAATTGTTTATTATAGTGCCTGTGAAAAGATTCCGTCCTATTTGCTGTAAGCTTTGCGTTTAATGATGGCAACTGAGCCCACAGAAATTTGGAATTTTACGCAATATAGTTCTCCAGACTGTAGTCGGCAACAACTGTGCAGCGAGATTCTGAAAGCATTTTGCTCATGAGGTCTTCTACATCCATGTCCTTTAAGCCCCAGTTACACAGTCACTTTTCAAGCGTCCGGTTTCACTTCGTTTTGAAAACGTAGCGATCCCGCTATATACGTAGCGGAACCTAGCAATGCGTAGTTTAAACCGTTATATACGTAGCGATACGTAGACTCGTGTTTTATTGGTCCCGTTTGTATTGGTCTGCCCAATACAAACGTGGCCAAAAATTGATACGTAGTACATACGTAGTGAAACGTACTAAACTGTAGTAAGACCGTCTTTAAGCGTAGTGTAACCGTAGCTGATGCGTAGTGAAACGTAGCATAGAGGTGTGAATACGTTTAACTACGTTTATACTAGGTTCCACTGCGTTTTAGTACGTTCTATCAAGTTTTAGTTTACGCATTACCACGTGTCTTCATAGTTTACTAGGTATAACCACGTACTCATTCGTATAACTACGTTTTAAATTAGTGTATAAATTACAATATATTCATTCTTTTTCTCATTTCTGTTTTGCTTTATTTCCCACATGTTTCTACATAATGGTGACTTGGACAGTAGATTGAATTATATATTTGAATTTATGCCGCTGCTAACATTTTGTTTTTGTATGAGAGGACGTTGAATAAAGTTACAAAACTTTTGTCCAATCATTTGTCAAGTTATCCTTGCAAATAAAATATTTTAAATATAATTTAAGGTAGTATGCGTTTGTTTTCTGACTAAAATCTTGCCGAATTAATTTGTCTTGAGTTTTATTCAATAATTTCTTATAATACCATAGGTTTATAACAGTGGAACATTTACGAAAATGAAATAGACTTGCGTTTAACATTAAGTAAAGGTGTTGTAGGCAAAGAGTCTTATCCCTACATTTATGTGTCTGAAAAGGCGTATGTTTAAAATATCTTGCACATGTCATATTTTTGCAACGCCAGTTTTCTTGTAATTTTATAAGGACAACCGTTAATGTTTCTATAGAATGTGGATAAATAAAGCTATTTCACACATTTAACAATCATAGGGATAATTTCATGTTGCTCCATATCGACCTTGCCCCCCCCTAAAAAAATTCTAACAAACCCAAAACAAACAAGCTGTTTCCACATCACATTTGTCGAATTTGTTTCAGATTTTGGAACTCCTCTGGTTTTTTCCAATTCAGTGGCTTAAAGAATTTTGCATACGGACCCCTAGTTTTTATTTCATGAATGTCTTCTATAGGTCAAACTAACACAGCTGACAAGTTTTCATTAAATTCTTGATATAGGTTCCTATAGCTTTTAGACAAAAAATAGTCCTAATATTAAATTAAGGGAAAATCCAGAGAAATCAATTTCCTGCCAAATTTTTAAGGTCTTGTATCTCAATTAAAAGGACACGGACCTCCATGTATATATTTCTATTCACCATTTCATATAGTCTACAATGCTTAGTCAGTTTAAACAGGTTTCAAGAAATCTTTGATATAAACAACCTCCTTAAAACATAACTAAAAATATCGAAAATGTTCTCGATATTTTAGTTATCATTTGGTGTATTTTTACTTTTTTAATTGTGTCCTACCATCCCATTTTACTTTGTTCGTTACTTTCATTTGTGGCCTTTGCACAACATATATTTAAGGCACTTAATCTAGTCGCATCTGCAGTTGACAAATAATAAAATTCTCCCGTCGCATTTTGGCCCCAGTGTTTATTATTGAAAGCGAAAGTTGTAAGAATAATTTAAAATGTTAATCTTCAATGCAGAAACGGGTGTTTTCTGATATATTCGATAGGTCACTGAAAAATTGTCTCATTCTGACCAAAAACCAAAAAATTGAATTCTCCCAATAGAACTATATTGTATAACCAAAATTTGGGGAGTATTTTGTTTATACTTATAGATTTAAGCAATTTAAACCAAAATGTATGAATTTACATAACAATTTTAATAAAGGAATATTAATAAATAGCTTATAGTAAGTCTTCAACTATTTTTGAAACGAATGGATAATAATTAAGGTGTTTCACAATCCTGTTTTAAAAGACATTCCTGCAAAAATGTGCATGCACGACGTGGTCCTTATTTAATTCTTCAGATTTATGTATCACAATTATAACTTTTAAGGGCTAATGATCTAATTAACTAAAGGGATATGGAGTAAATGTACATGGGATAAAATCCCTATAAATAAATGGTAAGATTAAGGAAATGGAAGTAAGCAATATAACATTTCTTTACTCAATTTTATTTAACTTGTTTCTCTCCTTTCGTTAATCACTGATGGAAAAATATATTACATTTTGTTTTTGATACGGATTTCATCACTCCTTAATGCCTAGGTCACACATTCACGGATTAGCGTCCGGGATGTGTACGGATTTGATCCGGTTATTACCGTAGTATCACGTAGCATTACGTGGAATCCCACGGAAAACCCGTAATCATCCGTACTTTTACGGCATTGTGGTTTCGTACCGTACTGGTTTTTTGAACATGGTCCCCTCTAATCCGTACCAGACACGTAGTTAAACCGTGTAAATCCGTAAGACGACCTTCCTTATTCGTAGAAGTACGTATTAAACCTTGTTAATTGTCAACATGTCGGAGAAGAAAGGAAAGGTACGTATGTATTACGGTCAAAATACGGATTCCTAAGGATGTGTACGGAATGTGTTGGGTATTTGAATGGGTTTACGGTTAGGCAGGGAGAGACACGGTATGCATTTGATTTCTACGTACGAGTACAGACTAGCACGGTCTAGTCCGATCTTCTTCTGTTCAGTACGTGTTGAAACTTTGCGAATTTTATAAATAAGAGCCTTTTTTTGCAATAAAATTTATATGACCAAAAGTTCACATGTCTATTCAACTGCAAAAATGGACAATAGGCAGCGCATTTTATCTTCGCTTATTTCTTTGAACAGCAATACATTGGGTAATCTTGCATTGCTACTATTATTGCGCCGGACAAGAAAACAAAGGAGACAGAGAAGATGGTGGGTTAGAAACTGGATCTCAAGACGACGGTTTCATGGCCAATACGAAGCACTAATGTCGGAGTTACGCATAGAGGACCCGGCTACATTCAGGAACTTTACGAGATAGGAGCCGCAAATGTTTTTGTAACTACTTGAAAGACTTAGTCCAAGAATTGCTAAGAAAAATACGTGGTATATGGGAGCCATAATTCCTGGCTTAAGGCTTGCAATAACTACACGACATCTAGCAACAGGAGACAGTTACAGGACATTAATGTATGGTTTCAGAGTTGCACATAACACTATAAGTTCCATTGTCAAAGATGTATGCAGTGCTATTATTGAGGAGTATTTAGAGGAGGTTGTAAAGACTCCATCTACGTCAGCAGAGTGGTTGGAGGTGGCCCGTGAATTCGAGCAGAGGTGGAATTTTCCTCATGTGCTTGGTGCTTTAGACGGGAAACATGTAGCTATTAGGCAACCTACAGGAGGAGGTTCGTTGTATTTTAATTACAAAGGATACCACTCAATAGTACTTATGGGCCTTGTCGATGCCGATTATAAGTTTATTTGGGCGAACGTTGGTGCAGAAGGCGGTTGCACAGATGCAAAGATATGGAACCATTGTGACTTAAAAAAGCAATTGAAACAAACGTTATTGGCTTCCCAACAGCTTCTCCTCTTAATGGTGACGACCAACAAATGCCATACTTTATCATTGCTGTTGATGCCTTCGGAATGAAGACCTGGCTAATGAAACCATTTTCTAAACGTGGACTAGACATGGAAGAACGCATTTTTAATTACAGACTTTCACGAGCACGACGAGTAAATGAAATATTGCCCAAAATAAAAACATTACAAGCCCCTTTCAAAAAATAGTTGAACAGGGGTTCTCCTTATTGACTAGTGTTTACATATTTCTGAAAACAAACATAATATTTAGCCGAAAACCTTTTTGTTCTAAAATTTCAGTTTTCTTGTTTGGTTTCCATGACAACAGAAAGCTCCACCATAACAATCCATATCAGAACACCATTCAAAAAGATTTTGGCAGGGGTTCCCGTTATAATCAAGGTAATACATATTGCTGAAATTAAAACATTCAGGGTTTCCCTTTCAAAAAATACAAGAAGAGAATTCTGCAAAGAAACTCGACACCATAACAAACCCCCATTGAACTTTAATATAGAAAAAGAAGAAGAAAAACAAAAGAAGAAAAAAAAAACACCAAAGAATAAGAAAGAAAAAAAAAGAGGTAATGCAGCCTATAATTTGTGATCGCCAGTCACAAGCCTGGTTAAATGCAGAGTGACTTAAGTCAGATCTCGAATATAATAACACTACAATAGATCAAGCAAAATACAGCATTAAAGCACTTAAAGTAAAAGGTTTAGAAACTGGGTAAAAAGCAAAAAGTAGTTCAGGTCAGATACATGTGCTTGGACTTTTAATAATAAGCCAAATAAAAATAACATTCAAAAAATAAATAAAAAAAATGAAAGCAACTCCAAAAGTTCGAAAATAATAAAATATTAAATAAAATAAATAAATAAAAAAATTAAAAAATTAAATAAGAATATAAATAAAATATATAATAAAATAATGAAAATAATAATTAAAAATAAATAGTTATAGATGAAAAAATAGATATATATATATAATAAATAAATATAATAATAATGAAAAAAATTCAACAAAAATAAAAGAATAATAATAATTATTAAAGTAATGATAAAATAATTAATAAAATAAATAAAACATTAATATCAATAATTAACTAAGAGATAATGAAAATAATAATTAAATAATAAAAAAAAAATAATAATAAAAAAAAACAATAAATAAGAATAAAAAATAAAAAAAAATAAAAAGAATAATAAAAATAAAATAGAAAGGAAATAAGAAGTAAATTAAATAATAATAAAAGTAATAATAGATAAAAAATAAATAAACAATAGAGAATATGCTAGTAAATAAATGAAATGAAGATAATGAAACTAATAACTGAATAATAATTGAACAGAAAAATAATAAAAGAAATAAAATTATATAATAAATAAATATAATTATAATGAAAAAAATCAACAAAAAGAAAATATAGTAAAAAGAATAAATTATAGAATAAAAGTATTAATAAGATAATAATAAAAAATATATAAAGTTGTCATAGCAACTTAGGTTAGGATTAGAGGTTGGATAAAAAAAGATAATAGCATTGGAATAAAGCAGAAGTAACTAAAAAAAGAAAAGATAGCTAGAGTTAGTCATGAACAAAAGACAAGAAAATCAGGAAAAGTGTGTGTAAAGACTTAAAGTACACAACATAAATAATATATAGTACAAAATGTCTAGGGTTAGATTAAAGGGTTAAAGTATGGCTTAGAGAACATGACATAAAAAACACAATGACCAGGGTCAAAATAAAGGCTAAGGTTAGGTTGGTTAGGGGTTAGGGTAAATCATGGTATATCTGAACAAAGACATAACTGCTTATCTAATAACACAACAGCATAAGGTTAAGATCTAAGGTTAATATTAAGGTCTAAAGAATAGGGTATAAAAATTACGGTTGGTTAGACTTAGGGATTTGATTAGGGTTAATCATTTGCATATATAGTTCAGAATAAAGGCGAGCCCAAAATCCTAGATGAAAAAGAGACACATGTGGCGAGACCAAATTTCACCAAAGAAATCATCTTTGATTGGACAGTACATAGCCCGAAATAAGGCAAGGCCAAAGGTGAAACACTAAGAGTACAACAAACACCTCGACTGCAATTCGACAGCACCCCCGACAAATACGAACCCGTGATATATAGTATTAATTTAATAGCACCTCGACGAATACGAACCTATAATATATAGTATTATTTCAAAAGCACCTCGACATATACGAACCCAAGATATATAATAGGAATAACAAAGCACCTCGACATATACGAACCCATGATGGATAGTATTAATACAGTAGCACCTCGACATATACGAACCCATGATGTATAGTATTAATACAGTAGCACCTCGAAAAATTCGAACCCAATAAAATAATTTGTTAGTTTATCAGTATTTCCACAAATACGAATCCCTGATATATAATATGAATAAAAAAAAGCACCTCGACATATACGAACCCATGTGATAAAATTTAATACAGTAGCACCTCGACAAATTCGAAGCCATAGAAGATATTGTTAGAACAATAGCACCTCGACAACTACGAACCAATCAAATATTGTACAATAAAGCTTTGATAGGCGTGACAAAGGATAAAGGCGAAACGCACGTGACGATGCCAAAGGTCCACACTAATAGTACATCAGCACCTCGACTGCACCTCGACTGCACCTCGACAGCACCTCGACTAATACGAAGGCATTAATATAGTATTAATACAGTAGCACCTCAACAGCACCTCGACGGGCACCTCGACAAATACGAACTGAACGGTACATATATACTTCTGTAGTGAGACAGTTTTTTTAACCAGCAGGCTAGGCTGATTAGCGGCCAACACTTCTTGACCATTTCATTCAATTACGTTTTGTCCCACTTGTTTTTTTTTTCAAGAGATAGTATTCTTTGTGTATGTAGTATAGCTGTGTTTGGTTTATTCGTTTTCCTTTTGTACAATGAGATTCCAGTTTTGGTTCATTTGCTGAAAGTCTCAAAGACAACTTAATTATGGAATTATTCCTTACAGTCATATTTCTTGCATTTTTTTAAAAGTAAGTGAGAACCGAATCGTCAATTCAAAACAAATAATAAAACAACAATGGCAACATCAAATTGTGACTGTCGATAATTTTAAGATTTTAAGAATTCTTTTACAAATATCTTTGTGTCAAATAGGGGGTCTGGGGATCACTTTCGTTTCCATCAGTTATTACACTAGCTTTTATAATGTTTTTTTCTTTCTTTAGATTTTTTTCATTCAATATGTTTATTATTTCTTTACCGAATATATGATAACTAGTTTGTAGATGAATATTATCATGGAAACTTAATTGCATGAATTTGTTTATGTCAACAGTTGGATGTAAACCGTAAAATCCATTATTTCTCTACTTCATTCGATAGAATTCTTCAGCAGGGGTGTACAATGATCTATAATCAATGAATTGTAAAAACGATGTACAGAAATTTGATGCTTTAATAAGTTCATTCATTAAGAAAGAGTCGTGATTCACCTTGCTTTGCTGTTTTGATTCATACTCGACACTGGACACTGATTATTTTAACACAATAAAATTGTGGAAAACGTCATAATTCTGTTATCCGACAAAAAGACTAATATATATTTAGAACAGAGTCAAATGAAAGGAAAAACTTGGCATTATAGATAGTGAACTGTGGGCAGCATAAAAAAACAGTGATCTGTGGGCTCGAGAGTCTGTGGGCACTGACAACATATGGTCAGAATTACATTTGAAAAAAAATATCAATAGGTAAAAAAGCAAAAAAAAAAAAAAAATGGAAGTATGATAGTATTTCTATTTGAGTGAATCTCTCAAGAACAACTGCATTATATCTAAAATAAATAGATAGCATATATCAAAATTATCTATCTTTCTTAAGAATACATTGACATGATAAAGATATGTCAATCACTTTTATGAATTAAATAATACGATAGAAAAAAAAACTCCTCATTTAACTAGAATCAAATGATAAATTTAAAAAAGATATATGTTTTGGACTGTTGAAGTGAAACATAATTGCCATATATGGTTTCTAACTGATTTGTCTTTTTGCCTCATGGACTTCGGCTGTTGACAACTCTTTTCGGTAATTCTGTTATAACCGCCATGTTTCTATCATATTAAGGGTATCGAAAAATCAAACTTAAGTGACAAAATGTAGAGTATTGCGATATGTCTTTTATTATTTCTTATGCTGGCCAAAAGACCTATTTCATATTGAAACAATAAGGAAATTTTGTTTAAAGGTAAGTAAGAACTGAACCGTCAATCCAAAACGAATACTAATATTATAGTAATCAAACTAAGGAATATCTCCCTCATGCAAAGCTCTGTCCTTTCCTGATTGTTGGCTTTCAATTTAGATCCTTTCGATTATTTGTTCTCTATCAGCTATAACACGCCTTTCCATTTTTTTTATTCCCCATATTTCATTTAATCTGCACCGATGAGACATAAGTTGTTGAAATCATTAGCAGAAAGTAAATTATTGGTATTAGGACTAGTACCATGAATTGAGAAAAAACATTGAATGGTTACAGTACAGTTTACTTGGTACTATATAAGTTAGTACCAATTGAACTGTACTGTAACAGATCAATGTTTTTCTTCCTTGATGGTACCAGTCCTAGTACCAATAGCCGGTGCTGTTCCCATACGATGAACAATAACATAAGGCATTAATCGGAATACAATGTTATTGATCAGATGTAGCATTTTATTTCAAAATGAAATATTTTTTTAGATTAATTATTTAACAATAATTTAAAGAATAATTGCACAGGCGAAATTTAATGTTTATATTTTATTCAATATAGAGTATCATCTAGTTTTTATGTTATTATCCCCGCACTTTCGAAGAAAGTTCGGGGATAATGTTATACCCTCCGATTGTCCTTTCGTCCATCCGTCTGTCCGTCCGTCCGTCCGTCACACTTTTCTTGTGACTAAAACTCTTCCTACATTTTTGGATTTGGGGATTTGATTTTGTTGTAAAATTGTTGCATATAGTCTGTAGATGCGCAATAAGCTTTCGAATTTTTGATATTGGTCTTGGTGCAAACAAGAGGCCAAAAGATGTCTATTTTTACACATGTTGCATGTGACACACACTCCTCCTACATTTATGGATTTAATTTTGTTGTAGAATTGTTGCATATAGTCTGTAGATTCGCAATAAGCTTTCGGATTTTTGATATTGGTCTTGGTGCAAACAAGAGGCCCATGATGTCAATTTTAACAAAGACCCAGAGATGTGGACTTTGACACATGTGGCATGTGACACAAACTGCTCCTACATTTTGGCATTTAGGGATTAAATCTTTATACAGAATTGTTGCATAAAGTCTATATATTTGCAATAAGCTTTCGGAATTTTGGTTCCGGTGCCAACTTTGGTAAATTTTCTGAAAATGTCAAGGACACATATTTTTTTTTATTTTTGCATTTTAACTTATATTCTGACAAGTGTTTGGTAAAAAACTTATGATTCTGAAAGGCAGTTCCAATTTTGGTAAATTTCCTGAAAGTCTCAAGGACCACTTATTGTTTTAGAATTCTATCCAGCAATTTTACTTAAAATGTTGGTGTAGTTTAGGACAAACATTTTCATCAATTGGATTTCAAAAATATCTGACTCCAATTTTGGTAAATTTCCTGAAAGTCGCAAAGACCACTTATTGTTTGGAATTCTGCCTAGCAACCATAACTAAATTGTTTATTTAATTTAGGACAAACATTTTCATTTATAGGGTTTCAAAAATATTTGATTCCAACTTTGGTAAATTTCCTGAAAGTCTCAAAGACCACTTATTTTTTGGAATTCTTCCTAGCAACCATTCTTAAATTGTTTGTGTAGTTTAGGAAAAATATTTTCATCAATTGGATTTCAAAAATATTTGATTCCAATTTTGGTAAATTTCCTGAAAGTCTCAAAGACCACTTATTTTTTGGAATTCTACCCAACAACTGCACTGAAATTGTTTGTGTAGTTTAAGACAAACATTTTCATCAATTGGATTTCAAAAATATTTGATTCCAATGTTGGTAAATTTCCTGAAAGTTTCAAAGACCACTAATTTTCTAGAATTCTACCTAGCAACTGTACTTGAACTGTTTGTGTAGTTTATGGCAAACATTTTCAACAATTGGATTTCAAAAATATTGATTCCAATCTTGGTAAATTTCCTGAAAGTCTCAATGACCACTCATTTTTTGGAATTCTACTTAGCATCCATATGTCATAGAATTCTTTTAGTAACAATATTGACTATCAATAGTTAGATTTAAAAAATAATGAAAAAAATTATGCCCAGGGTGGATAACAATTGTTTTCTGTGTCAAAATGGGAGTGTGGGGATAGCTGTCGTTTCCGACAACATCTAGTTATTAAATGTAATTGATTTCAACATCTTGCAATGATAATTTATTTATTTAAAATGAGGGTTACTATATACCTTTTTAAAATCAAAGACGAATATGTTTCATTGATATTTGTGGAGATACTCGCATTGGTCTTAGAAATTGTAGGCAGTTTCGCAATTTTTCCTAATCTGTTGCAGATATTGACTCAATTTTTTTCATATTGTCTACCTCGTAAAAGTTACAGATCAAGTTCAGGTTTTTAATTAAAAAGAAATTATCTCTTTTCTTACTAATTACTGAAAAGGTTAAACATAAATGTTAACATCTTATAAAAAAAAAACATTCTTACACGAAAAGCTAGGTTTGAAATATTTCGAATGCAATAATTTTTTTTAACAAGATCATATAATTTATTTCAGAATATCGCTTGTTATAAACCTTATCAAGAGTCCAAGCCTCTCTTGATGTACCATATTACACTCCACTGATAGCCCAGGGAAGCTATGTTACAACCACTTTTGTAATCCCAACCACTTTTGTAATCCCTTGATTACAAATGTGGTTTTGGGTTACAAAAGTGGTTGGACTAAATGTCTTAAAACCACTTTTGTAATCCCTAACCACTTTTGTAATCCATCTTTCTTAAGATTTTTTTTCAACATAATTTGGTTTCAAAAGTACAGGTTTTACTGTAAAATATCACTTTAAGGAAAGATCAACATTTTTTTGATGAAACTTTTTGAGTTGAATGAGGGATTACAAAAGTGGTTGAGATTTCAAAAGTGGTTGACTTAGAATTTTTATCAACCACTTTTGTAATCCTACGATTTCAGATGTGTTTTAGAATTTTTGAAATCCAGAACCAATGTCACTTTAAGTATAAATCAACATTTTTTTATGAAACTCTTTGAGTTGAATCAGGGATTACAAAAGAAATTTCAAAAGTGGTAGACTTAGATTGTTTATCATCCACTTTTGTAATCCCTCATCCTCTTTTGTAATCCCACGATTTAAAATATGGTTTAGTATATTTGAAATCTAGAACCACTGTCACTTTAAGTAAAGATCGTCATCATTTTGATGAAACTCTTTGAGTTTGAATCAGGGATTACAAAATGGGTTAAGATTTCAAAAGTGGTTGACTAAGAATTTTCATCAACCATTTTTGTAATCTCTTACCGCTTTTGTACTTCCTAACCTGTTTCGTTATCCCATGATTTAAAATGTGTTTTAGTATTTCTGAAATTCATAACCACTGTCAGTTTAGGAAAGATTTATCAACCTCTTTTGTAATCCTTAAACATTCTTGTAATCCTACGATTGCAAATGTGGTTTAGAATTTTTGAAATCGTGAACAACTAACATTTTGAGTAAAAATTAAGATTTTTTTTTGAAACTCTTTGAGTTGAATGAGGGATTACAAAAGTGGTTGAGATTTCAAAAGTTGTTGACTTAAAAATTTTTATCAACCACTTTTGTAATCCCTCATTCAACTCAAAAAGTTTCATAAAAAAATCTTGGTTTTTACTCAAAGTGACAGTGGTTCTCTTTGATTTCAAAAATTCTTAAAAACATCTAAAATCGTAGGATGACAAAAGTGGTTGGGGATTACAAAAGTGGTTAGGGGATTACAAAAGTGGTTGATAAAAATTCTTAGTCAATCACTTTTGTAATCCCTCATTCAACTCAAAGAGTTTCAAAAAAAAATCTTAATTTTTACTCAAAATGACAGTGGTTCTCGATTTCAAAAATTCTAAACCACATTTGCAATCGTAGGATTACAAGAGTGATTAGGGATTACAAAAGAGGTTGATAAATCTTTCCTAAACTGACAGTGGTTATGAATTTCAAAAATACTAAAACACATTTTAAATCATGGGATAACGAAACAGGTTAGGAAGTACAAAAGCGGTAAGAGATTACAAAAGTGGTTGATGAAAATTCTTAGTCAACCACTTTTGAAATCTTAACCCATTTTGTAATCCCTGATTCAAACTCAAAGAGTTTCATCAAAATAATGACGATCTTTACTTAAAGTGACAGTGGTTCTAGATTTCAAATATACTAAACCATATTTTAAATCGTGGGATTACAAAAGAGGAAGAGGGATTACAAAAGTGGATGATAAACAATCTAAGTCTACCACTTTTAAAATTTCTTTTGTAATCCCTGATTCAACTCAAAGAGTTTCATAAAAAAATGTTGATTTATACTTAAAGTGACATTGGTTCTGGATTTAAAAAATTCTAAAACACATCTGAAATCGTAGGATTACAAAAGGGGTTAGGGATTACAAAAGTGGTTGATAAAAATTCTAAGTCAACCACTTTTGAAATCTCAACCACTTTTGTAATGCCTCATTCAACTCAAAGAGTTTCATCAAAAAAATGTTGATCTTTCCTTAAAGTGATATTTTACAGTAAAACCTGTACTTTTGAATCCAAATTATGTTGAAAAAAAATCTTAAGAAATATGGATTACAAAAGTGGTTAGGGATTACAAAAGTGGTTGATAAGACATTTAGTTCAACCACTTTTGTAATCCAAAACCACATTTGTAATCAAGGGATTACAAAAGTGGTTGGGATTACAAAAGTGGTTGTAACAAAGCTATCAGCTGTAAAATTATTTTACAATAATATAATAACAATTTAAGTATATACGTACATATTAACTATATTTCACCAATATTTTTCTTAATCGAGACTAGCAAATAATTATATGTTTGATATAATTTGTAATCAAATATCCTTTTATATTCCCTGGTAAATATTTGGTATACATCTATATTCTTTGTTTTCTGTTCAGACTGATAGTATGACTTATATATAGCAAAACCAATAATTATTATAAAATAGTTTAAACAATAATAATTTGGATCAAATATTTTATAGCCAAACACTAAGTGTTTAAGATTAATTAAGACCAAATATGCACAGAAAAGTAGGAGTCTCCCCAGCACAGTTTACCAGTACTAGCAATGGTTTTCCAATTAAACCTGCCGATGGAATAATAAGTACCCACAATGGTCCTTAGATGGTCCCTTCCAAAAAGGGTATCCGGCAGATCCGTACCTCATCCAAGAAGGCTGCCAGCAGGGAACATAGTTTTAACATTGAACCCTACGTATTTTAGGGGAACCCCTGTCCAAGTTTTATTTGAATTAAAGTCTAAAATGGGTTTTAATGGATGGTGGAGCTCTCAGTTGCCATGGGAACCAGAAATTTTAGTAAAAAGTATTCTGCTAAATATTTTATTTTTAATTTCAAGAAAATGTATAAGCTAGATTACAAGAGGAACCCCGCCCACATTTTTTGAAAGGGAGACTCTGAATGTTTTAATTTCAGCAATATGTTTTACCTTGGTTATAAGGGAAACCCCTGCCCAAATCTTTTTGAATGGTGTTCTGATATGGGTTGTAATGGTAGAGCTTTCGGTTGTCACGGAAACCAAACAAGAAAACTGAAATTTTAGAACAAAAAGGTATTCGGCTAAATATTATGTTGTTTTTAGAAATATGTAAACACTAGTCAATAAGGAGAACCCCTAAAGGGGCTTGTAATGTTTTTATTTTGGGCAATATTTATTACCTAGATTATAAGGGAAAAAACTGCCCAATCCATTTTTGAAAGGTTGTCTGAAATGGGTCGAAATGGATAACATTCGAACACATTTAAAGATCCTTTCTGATACAACTTGTCCAATTAGAACACAATGGTTTTTTGATGGTACCTTCAAATAAGGGTATAAATGAGGACCACACTTCATCCAATATGGAAAGATCGGTCCTAGTCGGCCTTAATTTTGAGTATTGGTACTATGGACATATGATATATAGATTCGGGGTACTTTAACACTTCTAAAGCGATTAATAAAGGTAGTTATGGCCTAGAACCTACTGTTATGAAGTTATCGGCACCTTTAATTTTTAATTTGGTCTTAGTCGGCCCTAATTCGGCCCTAGATTGGTCTTTATCTGAACTATTGGTAATATGTTCATATTATATATCAATTCGGGATACCTTCACACTTCTAAATCGATTGGTCATACTGTCAAGTTGATATCTGTTACCTTTAACAAGTCGCGTTCAGTTCGAGATTTTACGTGATTTCATTTTATCTTGATGTTTTCGACGTACAAGTTCATATTTTTTGAGTTTGTGTTCATAAATCATGAGTTTCGATGCACGAGTAAATATGAATGTCGTTAAGATGTTAAATTTTATATTTCACGTTGCATTTTGTATTTTTGATGAATTTATCGCCTTTTTATGGTCTTTATCGGCCTTTTTACGGGTTTTTGCTGCTGCTGTGTCAGCGGCATATGCAAGGTATAATTGCTGCGCTTGCGCTGCGCTGTGGCGCCGAATACAACGTAAAATTGCTGCGGTTGTGTCAATTTTTGATGTTTTTTTTTCTGCTTATTTTCATTAGTAGGAAAAAGAAGGGAAACGGGGAATGTGTCAAAGAGACAACGACCCAAAGGGGAGTATAACAACTCAAAGCCACCATAAGATCTTCAGTGAACGCTGAGGAAACCCCACACCCAACGGCAGGTCGGAGTTGGCCCCTAAATAAAGAGTAATCAAGTTCAGCGAAATAAACATCATCCTAGACTCCCATAGACATAAAGTGAACTAACTAGAAAACAGACAAGACACGCAATGGCTTAATAAATTTCCTGACTTAGGACAGGCGCAAACCTGCTGCGGTGGGGTTAAACTACTTTTATTAGGCCCAAACCTTCCCCCTACAGCCAATGTGATAAATAAAGAAACAATCGTAACAACAGTAAAATTCCGTTGGCAACAGGACTGAGTCAATTGTGAGAAATGAAACTGAGAGAACTCAATATACGGACATAAACATGAAATCAAAAGAGACTACTAGCAGTTAATTGACACGCAGCTCCAGATCCATTACCAACTGACAAATTAAGTTATGTACCCTCAGTATACAGCTTCCATCAAGATCCCTTCCTGTGAGGAGTTTAGCATAATGATTTCATGTATATACCGGAATACACAACCCGTGTCCATGCAATACTGATTTTAGAAATGTGTTTAATTAAAATGCAAAGACCCTATCAAAAAATCAATGTTAATACCAAAGAAGGCCATACGTAATGACCTGGCGGCAGTATCGTAATTATAACACTATGAATTAGACGATTTAAAGGTTTTATAAGTTTGTTAGGCGAGTTTAAGTATTTTTACTCTTATGTAAAACATTACCGTAAAATAAGGGATGTGAAATGCCAGCCTTGATTAGATGTTTACAGGTTGCATTGTATTTATGAACTAATTCTTTATAGCGATGATAAAATTTAGTAAAGGTTTTAACTAGTTTATGATAAGGAAAATCTTGATGTAATAGTTTTTCAGTTATGAAAAGATTCCGTTCTTTAAAATCGCAAACTTTATTACATACTCGAGCAAATCGAACAAGTTGAGATATGTAAACACCATATTATGGTGCTAATGGAACATCGCCATCCAGAAATGGATAATTAACTATGGGAAAAGAAAAATCGTCCCTTTTATCATAAATTTTAGTATCCAATTTACCATTCCTTATATCAAAATTGATGTCTAAGAACGGACAATGAGGATTGTTAGAATTGGCTTTATTCAAAGTAAGTTCTTTAGGGTAGATGTCCTTATAATACGTATTGAAGTCGGCATTATTTAAAGTTAAAATATCATCCAAATATCGGAAAGTGTTGTTAAACTTTTCAATTAAATGCTGTTTAGATGGGTCTTTGCTGATGTTGGTCATCAACTGAGATTCGTAGCAGTACAAAAAGAGGTCCGCTATAAGTGGTGCACAATTGGTAATAATGTCGGTATTCTTCATGTTTTGTATTACAAAAACAGGAAAACAGCAAACACCTACAATGGCCAGGAACTACAATCACATGCCACAATTTACAAGCAAACTGCACCAGAAAAAACAATAATGAAAACAAGAGACAAACATAAATAACGATAGGAACTCGGGATAGCCGGACTTGGTACCGGCACCAGCAAAAGCCAGTGGTAGGGTTAAACCGGTTTATGGGTACCCAAACCTCCCCTTTCTCTATCCCGTTTCCCGTTTGTATCACTTAATAGTCAAAGTTCACATTTATTTTCATATTTTGTTGTAATTATATTGATGTTTCAAGTTTCATATTGCGTTTTGGTGTTCATGTTTGCATTTGTTGTTATGTATTGTTGAAGTGATGTCCAAATTTAACATTTTATATTGCGTTTTCATGTAACGGTTCATATCATTAAGTTTTCATGTATTTTTTTATTTGTTTTCATAATTTGTTGCAATTATAATGATATTTAACGTTCCATTTTATGTTTTCATGTCAAGTTCACATTATATTGTCATGTTTTGTTGTATTTCTGTTCAATTTCATGTTTTAGTTTGAATTTTATGTACAATTAATAATAATACTGATTTGTTTTCATAGTTTGTGTCACTTCATATTGATTTTTTAACAATTATGCTTCTAACTGTTATTCACGTTGTCGTCAGCATCGATGTTTTTCATAATTTTTGTCAGTTCATAGTCATAGCTAGCTTTATGTTTCTGATTTGGTGTTAACATTCGTGCTAATGTTCATATGTTTACATGTTTTATATCACTTAATAGTCTTAGTTAACTTTATGCTTATGATTTGGTGTTCACATTCATGTTAATGTTCATATGTTTACATGTTCTGTGTCAATTCAGTGTCATAGTTGACGTTATTTCTTTGTTTAGCTTACATTAATGTTGTTAAGTTGTCATGTTCAGTTGTATTTGTGTTCACATACGTAGGTTTTCATGTTGTATCATTTCATAGTAACTTCGGTATTCAGTATTGATCTTTATGCTTGTATTTGTAGATCATATTTTCTTCGGCATCTATTTGTCTTCACTTGATGTTTATCATTCATACCAAAGTGCTTACATACATTTGTTCATTCATAGTCATAGATGACCTTATGTTTGTGTTTTGTCATTAATGTTCATATGAATATCGTTAAGAATAATGTTTTGTTTCACTTTTTTTTGATATTTATCATTTCATCTTGTGTTTTCATGTAAACATTCATATCAATGACAATATGTTGTCACTTTTTGTCATATCATTGGAGATTCTACGTTATCTTTTGATGTTTAGTTATATTTGTGTTTATTTGCATGCTGCGAATAGCGGCGCAGTATACATTCAACAGTCATACCCTTTCTATTGTTTAAATTGATATATAAATACAAAAAATATCTGATAGGTCTTCAGTTGTCAAAGAAGCTCGATATGAAGCACACGTGTCTATACAATCAGAAAGGTAACGTTTGGTCAAAAGACCTAAAACGACACGTTCGAACCAAACATCCAGATCAAAACCATACACAGTTCGTGTCAACTTTCTATCCCAAACAGGAGGAATACCCTAGTATTGTCCCAAACTGGCAGGAACTATATCCGTATATCAACAGAGAGCACCCTCGGAAGCTTCTAACCTACCCTGATACCTACCGATATCACCTTCAAGAGATACAGACATACTCTGATGCATATCGAAATCTTCCGCAAGAGCTATACGCTGATCGTCGCACTTATGAAAAGAAACAATATCTTGAAAACGAAAAATTTTGGATCGAGCCAACTGACCATCCGTACGAATTTTGGTGTGCCGATGGACCTGATTATACCCACTTCATGCCATGGATTCATCCGTTTACCAGTGTCATTGCCGGACCCACCGGAAGTGGAAAATCTTGAAACGTTCTGTGACCAACATTCGTTGCATGATGTCTCTCCCGACTCAACATATTTTTTGGTGTTTTGGCGAATACCAGTCCCTTTATGACACCATAGCGGGTGTCGATTTTTATGAAGGATTACCTAACCTTGATATTTTGAATCCGAACGAGAGGCACTTAGTGATCATCGACGACTTAATGGCAGAAACCGACGACCTGATTGCTTCCCTGTTCACCAAGAAGAGTCATCGTCGAAACATCAGTGTGATGTATATCGTACAGAATCTATTTCATAAAGGAAAACATCATAGAACCATCAGTTTGAATACTCATTACATGGTGGTCTTTAAAAATCCAAGAGATGATTCACAGATTCACAGTTTAGCTCAACAGATGTTTCCTAGAAATCCCAGTTTTTTGTTGGAAGCTTTTGCAGCTGCTACTTCTGAACCTCGTGGATACTTGTTATTGAATATGAAACAAGAAACGCCCGACAACTGCGTGTCAGAAGTCATATTTTCCAGGTGAAAAGCAAATCGCGTACGAAGATGAATAAAAGAACATGCAACGACAAATCATGTCAGTTGAATTCCAACTCTCGAACGGACGCCATGTCGTGTATCTACGTCGTTTTTCCAACTGGAATGAAGAAATATGTGAAAGAAAAAGAAGAATCGAAACCTGATTATCGGAAAATTCTTCCTAAACAACCTATCCAAATCCTGGATCCAATACCTGAGAAAAGATTGGAAGAATCAAAACCTGGATATCGGTAATTTCTTCTTAAATCACATAAAAACAGTTTGGAAGGATCGAAACCTAGATATCAACTGGAAATTTGTCCAGATTTCCCTTTCTTCGAGACAAACACCCTGGATCCAAAACCCAAGAAAAAGAAGAATGTCAAGAAAAAAAGAAACGCCCTGAATTTGCCAGAAAGAGAAAAATTGCTGAAGCGTGCACCGAATTGGCCGAATTGAACAAACAGGTGACGAAGGATCGCAAAAAAATACAAGAAGAGAATTCTGCAAAGAAACTCGACACCATAACAAACCCCCATTGAACTTTATTATAGAAAAAGAAAAACAAAAACAAAAAAAGAAAAGAAAAGAACACAAGAAGAAGAAAGAAGAAAAAGGGAGAATGCAGCCTATCCTTCGTGATAGCCAGTCACAAGCCTGGAGAAATGCAGAGTGACCTAAGTAAAATCTCGAATATAGTAACACCACAATAGATCTAGCAAAATACAGCATTAAAACACTTAAGGCAGAAGGTTTAGAAACTGGGTAAAAACCTAAAAGTAGTTTAGGTCAGATACATGTGTTTGGACTTTTAATAATAAGCCAAATAAAATAACATTCAAAAAATAAATTAAAAAAATGAAAGCAACTCCAAAAGTTCAAAAATAATATTATATTAAATAAAATCAATAATAAAATAAAATAATAATAAAGAATATAAATAAAATATATAATGAAATAATGAAAAAAATAAAATAGTAAATAGATAAAAAAAAATAAACAATAAATTAAAATAATAATGATAAAAGTAATGCTAAATAATTAATAAAATAAATAAAACATTAATTAAAAATATCAATAAATTAACTAACAGATAGTGAAAATAATAATTAAATAATAAAATAAAAATAATAAAGAATAAATAAAAATTGAAAATAATAATAATATAGAAATGAAATAAAAATTAGATAAAATAATTATAAAGAAATAAAAATAAAAAATAAATAAACAATAGAGAATATGCTAGTAAATAAACGAAATGATGAAAATGAAACTTATAACTGAATAATGAAATAATAAAAGAAATAAAATAATATAAGAGATAAATAAAAAATAAATTATAAATGAAATAAATAAATATAATAGGTTTAGGGTTTTGATTAGGGTTAATCAGGGTTTATCAGCAGTATCTATCTCATTTGCATATATAGTTCAGAAAAAAGGCGAACCCTAAAGCCTAGATGAAAAAGAGACTTATGTGGCGAGACCAGATTTCACCAAGGAAACCATCTTTGATAGGACAGTACATAGCCCAAAATAAGGCGAGGCCAAAGGTGAAACATTAAGAGTACATCAACACCTCGTGTTATATAGTATTAATTTAATAGCACCTCGACGAATACGAACCCAAGATATATAATAGGAAAAACAAAGCACCTCGACATATACGAACCCATGATGTATAGTATTAATACAGTAGCACCTCGACATATACGAACCCATGATGTATAGTATTAATACAGTAGCACCTCGACAAATTCGAACCCAATAAAATAATTTGTTAGTTTATCAGTATTTCCACAAATACGAACCCCTGATATATAATATGAATAAAAAAAGCACTTCGACATAAAAGAACCCATGTGATAAAATTTAATACAGTAGCACCTCAACAAATTCGAAGCCATAGAAGATACTATTAGAACAACAGCACCTCGACAAATACGAACAACGCAAATATTGTACAATAAAGCTTTGAAAGGCATGACAAAGGATATAGGCGAGACACACGTGACGATGACAAAGTTCAACACTAATAGTACATCAGCACCTCGACTGCACCTCGACAGCACCTCGACTAATACGAAGGCATTAATATAGTTTAAATACAGTAGCACCTTAACAGCACCTCGACGGGCACCTCGACAAATACGAAGTGAACGGTACATATATACTACTCACTACGAAGTTATTTTTCATTTGATGCTATTAACTTATAGTTGCATTTATTCATATGCAGTATTTTTTACTATTTTCATGAAAATTTTAACGTCGGATGGAGCAGTTAACTGTTTACCGATTTCCGGCCGAACTGTTCCAAGCGCAAAATAATTGCGCAATGCATTCAACTTGTAGTCGTGTACCCTTTTTAAAGGCAAGATTATATTTTATATAATTGAATAAAACATTTATTTCATGCCCCGTTTCAGGAAACAGCAAAACTATTGTCCCTTAATGGTGGAAATGACTTGCGAACTGTTCCCTGAGGCCTTCGGTTCGCAAGTCATTTCCATCACCTCGGGACAATAGTTATAGCTGTGTCCTTAAAGGGCATGAAATAACTGTATATCCATTAATTTACTAAGGTAACGGATACGTTTATGTTTTTCAAAATATTTCCGAATCCTATAACAGTTTGTTCATTTGGTGTATTAATGTTATAGACTAAGTATTACACGGCTTTTTTCATATCACATCCTTTATCAACCCAGGGTCGTAATATCAGCCCGAGAACTGCCAGGCTTGAGGGATGATTCTACCACCAAGGGCTGACAAAGGATGTGTTATGAAAAATGACATGTAAACATATTTTTATCATATACTTCAACTACAAAGAAAGTTAGAACTGAATAATATTCTTAACACATATTAATGCAGAATAAGTATTTGGTTATTATAATTTATTTGAGATGACAATATCATGTGCAATTTTATCGTTTTGGCGGAAATACACGATTTTTCGTTTGATAACGCTTCCGAAAGGCGTGTGATAATTAACAGAAGCAGTTGATAACGATGTCTTAAAGACCTGTTATGAGCATTTCTTTTGTTATTCGAGACGAACAAACATTTAATTCTTGTAAATGTCTTGAACTATTCCATCTCTCTTTTGTCTTTTCTTTGATTCTCTCGGTTTGGAAGCTCTTAAACTTTTAATTTACCTCAAATTATTTACTTACCCCGAATTGTTTACCTCATTAATTTTTATGCGTAATCATTCATTTTTTGACATTCTGTTTTGTTTCACCTAAATATTAGATGAATTTAAGTTTCATGTGGGAAAAAATTTTCGGTCCAAGGATCGAACCTGCGCTATCTTTCTGCAATATCAAGGTGATCAAACGACTTTCATAATTCTGCAAGTTAACAGACAGTTGTAAGAAAATAAATTTAAAGTGACAAAAGATTGATAACGCAGGAAATTTTTAAAATACAATCTATTCGGTATTTATAAAATAAAAGTAAACAAATATCAGAAACAAGATCAATATAAAAGGAAACTTTTTCGTATGAAGAACAAAAAATAAAATCTCTCCAAAAATAAGAAAAATGAAAAGTTTATCGCCGACAATAATGCTAAAAGATTTCCTATTATTATCATAACTTGAAGAGATTTGTAGCAAGATCGATATTGAAATTTCAAAATGAAAAATAAATCTTTATACACCAAATTTAAAGACTTTTTTTCTCCAAAAAGTTTAAACGATAAATTTATTGACTGTAAAATGTTGAGACAACGGCAGTAGAATACCGAAGGAACAAAGGGGTGATATACACAAAAATCGAAGTCCAAAGACAGGGCAAAAACGAGAACACAGAAGACAATGACGTTAGACACAAAAACAATGACGCCAGACAGACACAAAGCACAGAACCAGAAACCACAACATTCAGAACAAAGGCACTCACAGTGTGAACTCCAGTGAAACTGAGAGTGACATCAGGTGCTCCGGAAGGGTACGCATGTCCTGCTCTGTTAACAGCACCCGTCACACTGTGAGTGATTCAATCCGGGAAAATGTCAAAGTCGGTAGTCAAATCCGGGAAGACGTGAATCTAGCTGAAAATGTCCACTTTCATTTGGGATACTGACACGTCATATCTTTCAATGATGCTATGGTGACGGCCATAGAATTTCTTGAGGGATGAAATTAACAAAGGTTGAACAAATCCCTGACTAAGCAGCTTTTGGGACAGTGTTTTTGCTCTGTTCAAAAAATCACTGTACAATCTACAAGCTCGACAGTAACGAATCAACTGTGAAATGTACACTCCATAGGCTGGAGAGGTAGGTATATTGCTGCTAAGAAAGGGAAAGTTCACAATGGGGAAATTAAAATCATCACGCTTGTCATAAAGCTTAGATTTCAAACGTCCATCTTCGTCAATATACAATAAAAGATCTAAGTACGAAGCTGAAGTAGGTGTTTCAGTTGTTTCTTTAATTTCAAGCTCATTTG